>JAMKCH010023880.1:0-18676 GCA_023653785.1 Ophioderma brevispina
TTCAGCCTCTATATCACACGATCTAAGTTTGTCCACGTATCTCTGCCAATCAGGGTCTTCAAATTTAGCATTTAGTGCATAATGGATTAATCTGAAAAAAAAAAATAGAAAACCTGCCCTTAACTTTCACTTGAAAAACAGAAGGAACGTGACCTCTAATGTGGAGTTTAACTCTCTGCTGTCATGAATGGACTGCAACATTGCTTTCGCAATTTAAGTTAAAAAACAACAATAACAACACGATATCGATGTTTTAGCTTTTCAAATCGCCCCACTACAATTATGGAATTTTCCTGAAACATCAGGAAGGCCGAGTTCTATCTTCATGTTAGAGACGCACCATTAAATTTCGATATTTATCAATATTTTCCTATGTCACTACATTGTGATCAAATTTACTAAACTGGGGTACAGATAATAAACTGTGGAAATAGTTTACTAAAGTGTGGCTACACTCACTAATTAAACTGTGGGTAGAAATTAATCAACTCTGGGAACATTTTTGTAATCTGTTCTCATAGAAATTGTAGGAAAGGTTTAATAATCTATGGCCACAGATTGCCTAAATTATGGGAACAGATTATAAACTATGGGAATAATTTGCTAATCTGTTGGAACAGATAATAATCTGTGGGAAAGGCTTATAAACTGTGGAAAGATTTTAGACTGTAGCCACACTTTAGTAAACTCTTTGCACAGTTTATTATTATCTGTACCCTCAGTCTATAGTAAACGGTGGGAACAGACAACATAAACTGTAGGAACAGTTTAGTAATATAAGACAAATTATGGGAACAGATTCCCGGGCTTCATACCACCCACATATCTACTCACCTCACCATTCGGTCACGCACTCTTAGATCTTTAGTTGTAGGAAACTCAAATTGATGAAGTTTAGCCATTTTCGAAGCGATTTTCTTTGAGATGGCGGGATTTGCTAAGTCGGATGTTCTTAAGCATCTTGACTAAATCAGGCCAAGAAAGGAGACAAATGGGTAAAATTAGCTGGAAATCTATTCTTATATCCTGTGGAATTAATGGTATTAGAGACACACTGATACTGAGATGTAACGTAAAAAATTCATAATATTAATTATTTAATATGAAAAGTAATTATAGCCTACAACCGACATTTGAACACACAAACAAGAGTTTAGTTTTAACTGTAAAATTTCTCTCTCATTCGATTGACAAAGAGTTTCTCAGAGTTCGTTGTATGGATTGCTATTTTCAGTTTCAAAATTCAAAACACTTCATGTTGACAAATTCATATTGAAACTCACTCCTATGGTTCTAAGGGCATGCCGACTTAACGAACACGTGTATTATTATTACCAGTACAGTTCATCTGAACCAGACCACATCCACTTAAAAACCGAAAAGAAACTAAATAAACTTACTGAAATAACTCTTCCAACACTCCCTCTGTGAAAACTCCGTAAAGCTTTGGTCCGAATTGTCGTTCAGATAGTAGAGTGCGAACAACCACCTCTGATATTCGAGTGTTTTCGATCTTGGCATAGAGTCGCAAGAAGGCTTTGCTGGGTTCTCTACCTACTGGTTTCCGATATGGGGGAAGACCGCATTTAAAAACCTGGTTAGCAATTCCTTCGCTGAGCATAATACGAAACAAAACAATAAAAAAAGCATTATTAGATGGAATTTTAGGTTCATAAATAAATAAAATAGTCAGACTAGTATGAAATGGTATAGTCTTATGTTTGGTCATTGAATATTAGCGATATGTGATCTATTATACCAAAGATACTGTCGGCCGCAACATAGGCATGTTTTTTTTTTTAAATCACAAATACCAGGAGCACTGTGTCTTGATAGACTGTGGCCTGTCAACATCGGATCGTTAACGTGCCGGCGAGACAAGCATAAATTTCTAATAATTCAATATTCTTGAAAATTTCCTTGTTATTGTATAGCAGAAATATTTTACATCAAGAGGGTTCTTTAGTGTCAAGTGCTCTTGCGGTATAAAAGTAATGATTCCAAGTATTTAGTGGTTGCATGGGGAGGGGGTGGAACCTGCGATGGGGGATCACACTTGAAACCTAATTGGTTCCAACTTGAAATTAACCAAAAAAGGCCCTTTTCACTGATATGGGCACAAAGGAACTTCTTCACAAGATCATTAGATCATATTGCTTGGCAAACCGCTTGGCCCTTGGACAAAAACTCAAATTACATTTCATTCTCATTTTGCTCATAATAATTTCGTAGAAACTTAGTACAATTTGGGTTTCAAAGTACATATTAGCGAAAATCACAGTGGTTTAGTTCTGACATCATCTTTAGTGCTTTTGACGCTGCTCAAGGCAAACCACACTTCAAACATTTCCCATCTATGACATCGTTCCATTATACCGTTTTGCTAGTTCATTCAGTTCATATGGGCTATCGGAATCTCTTGTCACAGCGCATTGATCTTTTCGGATTTCCCCTGATTGTACATGAACGACCCCGTGCAGTAATTGGTTGGGATAGATCACACAATATGCATTTTGCAGGGTGTGACGTCGCAATTAGCACGTCGTACCTCGCTGTGTTGGTGGTTTGAGGATTCTTTGGCGTGTGTAATGGAGTAGCGATGCCCGGCGGCAAACCTAGATTTCTTTATAAATATTGTTGTGTGTCCGGTAAAGGTTTGTTCGTGCTCGGTGCTTTGGTAACGTTCTTCAGTTTTATTGTAGATGATTTATGTCACAATTTCATATTCGCCGAATTTTTCATATGAATATTATTTTAAAGCAATAACAGCACATATTTGAAGAGCGCCCCCGTTTTCAAAGTTTGAATTTTTTGCACAGTTGTTCTAAGGGTGCCAGAGGGAGAGCTTAATAGGTTATATGCTTTCTATACACCGCCGCATGGCAAGAGGAAGCCAGGCCGACAGAGAACATCATATCTCTCCTACATCCAAAAGCTCTTGGGGATACAAACAACATGTTGCAACCAACTTGGCCCAAAACAGAAGTGACTGGAGGAAACTTGCGATCGCCTGCTGCGCAGTCGACTGATGATGATGACAGTTGTGTTGAATAATTGTCTAGTAAACCTGCGAATGATAATGCTCGAAAGTGCGTACACTGCAAAAACTGGAGTGTTAACTTTAACACCATGGGTGTTATTTTTAACACCACCTTGGAGTCAATACGGGACCACTCCCACTGGTGTTAGATTACACCATGTTAGTGTTATATTAACACCAATTTTGGTGTTACAATGTATGCTATGACACTGCTTGGTGTTAATTTTACACCACATTTGGTGTTAATCATTTTTTTTAACACTGCCGGGTGTCAAATTGACACTACTGGTGTAATTTAACACTTTCCTGGAGTCAATACGGGACCACTCCCTCTGGTGTTAACCAAACTTTGGTGTTAACATTTATATTTATAACGTGTGATATTTTAGTAGAAAATGCTTGATTTTGTTATTTTGTGGTTCTATTATAACTGCTTGCCTCTTACAAATCATAAACAGAACACCAACATCCATAATTAAAATTATGCAGCAACACCGAGTGGTGTTAAATCCTAAATTTCAACACCAGAAACTAACACCAACAAGCTTGACACCGACTTGGTGTTAAAATTTTAACACCCCAGTTTTTGCAGTGTATTTGCCATTAAGAAGCGATTTTTGTAATAGAATCGGGATCCCCGATTGTAATTTAATGGCGGAACTGGAAAGGCCAAATTTCTGTCCGTCCATTTTGGAAATAGTGCCATCGCACTAAAATTACATCCAACTTGGCTTGCCTGAACCAACGGAACAACTAATAGATGAACGTAGACAGCCACTGAATAATTATCAGTATACGGTATTATTTATCCTAATTACAAATGTTCGAGCTTTACCATTCACAGATATATAGTTACTAGCCATTTATCAATGCAACTGTGCAAAAAATCTCATTTTTTTTAGAAAATCGGGAGCTCTCTTCAAAAATTGCTGTTATTGCTTTAACTAAACATTGTATTGTGATCATTTCTCAATTATTTAGTCGGATCACATATCCGATTCTAAAAAAAGAAAGTGCCACAAACAAATATTAAGATATTTTAAACCAAGTAAAATTACATAAAACCAGGAGCTCTAAAAGCGTATACAATCGGCAATTCTGATTCAGTTTATTTGAAAGGCTATCAATCATTTTGACGATGTTCATAATGTGTGGTGTTGATGGATCATTTTGTTCTCGATTCTGGTCCAGGATCTGTCAAAATCAGAAGAGAATCCTGGTGGCTTCATGTTCGGGCATCGGTCCGTGATGCGCGGTGTCCTTGCATGCTCTCAGTTGCTGGCCGTTGGTTCCGGATCGGGAATGATTTGTCAGTGCACAACACAGATGTGTTAATCCGAATAATTTAATTGTGTTTAATTACATACATTGCCATCTTGGTCTAATTTTGTATCCGACCCGGGAGAATCGGTTGTGGGAGAGGATAGTGTAGCGGAAATGTTTTGCATCACTAGAGGACTCTCTTTTGACGTCTGTCAAGTGCTTTTGGGATATAAAAGTGACCACCCCCTCCACCGCGTACGGGCCTGACTACCAGTTATCATCTGGTGAAACCTCTCTTCTAAGGAGGGGCTTGGCATTTTGCCCTACCCCTCCTTCATCCTGTTGAAATTAAAGCAGATGCCAATAAATTTGCTCGTCGTCTTAGATTGAGGGAACGTTTCTTTGATGGCAATTCTTCTGGTGATGATAATGGTGCTACGGGCAGTGCTAACCGCATCCATTCTCTTCTTCGTAAGCCTAGTTTATTCACTCCACTCGCATGAAGAGATAGGGCACTTGACACCTACATTACCGTTGTCAATACACAGATTTTACATCAATCTGAACTTGGAAAAATATATAGTAATATCTCCAATGAAGAACGTCGGGCCCTCTTGGAAACAACAAGGATATTGTTATTAAGGAAGCCGACAAAGGTACGGCTGTAGTCATCATGAATAGGACAGACTATCTCAAAGAATGTAACCGACAACTTTCTGATTTGACTTACTACGAGTCTCTCAACATGGATATGACTATTATCCGTTCTAGGAAGGTCAAAGAAGCTATTAAAGCAATATTAGCACATTTTTTTGAAGAGCGCCCCCAATTTTTCAAAAATTTGGAGATTTTTACACGATTGCATTGGTAACTGGCTAGTAAACTATACCTGTGAATGGTTAAGCTCGAAAATGTCTATGTGTCACAAACGAAGCAATTTTGTACTAGAATAATTATTATCGGGGAAACGGTTGCTGGAAACGGCCTTCCAATGTGAAATAGCCGGGAAATAGCGCCATGTACGTGTCTACGCTCATCCATTAGTTGTTTTAATAGTTCAGGCAAGCCAAGTTAGAGTTTATTTCCTCGAGGTGGCACTATTTCATCATGAACGGACATAAACGTAGCATTTCCAGCCAGTGCCGTTAAGTCCAATCTGGGATCCCAATTCTAATTACAAAATCGCTTATTTTGTGATAAATACGCATTTTTTAGCATTCTCGTTCGCAGGTATAGTTTCCTAGACAATTACCAACGTAACTGTGAAAAAAAAAAAAAAAAAAAAAAATTGGATGTTAGACTAAATGGATATTAGACAAATTGGTATTAGACAATATGGGTTTAGACGAATTGGAGTTAGACCAAATGGCTATTAGACCAAATGGGATTAGACCAAATGGCAATAAACCGGAAATAGCGCCATGTACGTGTCTACGCTCATCCATTAGTTGTTTTAATAGTTCAGGCAAGCCAAGTTAGAGGTTATTTTCTCGAGGTGGCACTATTTCATCATGAACGGACATAAACGTAGCATTTCCAGCCAGTGGCGTTAAGTCCAATCTGGGATCCCAATTCTAATTACAAAATCGCTTATTTTGTGATAAATACGCATTTTTTAGCATTCTCGTTCGCAGGTATAGTTTCCTAGACAATTACCAACGTAACTGTGCAAAAATATCACATTTTGAAAATTGGGGGCGCTCTTCAAAAAATGTGCTAATATTGCTTTAACGGAGCTTTTGAAAATGGAGCTATACATTTCACAATTAGGGATGTTCTCAATAAAAAACCAGGGAGATTCTACAGTCTCCATAAGCAGTATGATGATTTCCCCCCTGGTCGCCCAATTATTGGTGGATCTGGCACCGCCACTGAAAAAAATTTCCCTCTCTGTGGATCTCCAACTTAAAGGCGCATTTCGTGATTACAGCACCTTATGATTTATTCATTGTTTAGTAGATATCCTTGAGAAAAGCTTATTCACAAAATTTGAGTTGATCCGGATCTTGCGGTTTTGTGTTAGGCCCTTTAAAAAAATTATTTGATTCCCGTCCTCCTCCATCACCACTTTTGACAGCCGCATCATTTTTTTTTAAATAGTGTAAAAAAAAACTTGGAAAAAATGAGAAACCCATACTGAAAATCATGTCCAGTGCCATCTGAACGTACCTAGCACAGTTTTTACATGCGTAGTTCCAAACAGTGAGCCTGCAGCCCTGGTTCCGGTACTACTTCGATCACGGATATAAGCACACTGGATACGAGAGTACATGACATAGTCAGTTTCAGACCAATTCGACAAAGTCTAAGTTTTTCGTGCAAAGTTTTGCGCTATCGCATCGCCAGAATCTTGGCATCTTTTTTTCCGGAGTCTACGATGGGACTACACCTGGAGAGTTGTGCAGTGGGGCCAATCATGTGAAGCCACAACATTGTTCTAGTTCTAACCATCAGTTTGACATGTTTTACAGTATTGATACATGTATGAAATGATAGCCCACTGCTTTTTTTGAGACGCACTGCAAGTTTCAGACCGTCAGTAATTTCGTTAAAGGCAGTTGGCTACCATCGCTCGACAAAAAAACAAATCCTCCCTCTCCTCTTCCCCTTTTCGAAGACCAGTAGGACGGAACTAACTTGTTTTGTTTTTAAGCGCCTTATAACATTATTTTGTTTCCAACGTCCCATAGGTCACTGTGCTGTAATTTTCTGTCCGTGTACGGACAGGAAAAACAAAATTGTGAATTTCTTACAGATCGACCAAATTTGCACTTAATATTTAGATACACATGGATTACTACGGCTGGCGTTAAGATGATATAACAAATCTCAACTTTTTAAAGGTAAGTCAGGTTGTGGATCACGAAATGCCCCTTTAAGGATCATGTTCCTACTCTTGCGTCATATGTGCAGGACAGGACACATTGATTCTATTGATTAGAAAGGACCACTTCCACCAGGAATCATACTTGCCACTATGGGCGTGTCTTCTCTATATTCCAACATCCCGAAGGATGAGGGGATTCAGGCCAGTATATCTTTCCTGCATTCGTTCTGCACAGTGCCAGCCAACAAAAAGCTATTGCCAGATTTATGGAGCTCATCCTCACTCAGAACAATTTTGTTCTTGATAACCAACATTTTCTGCAGGTTTTTGGTACTGCGATGGGTACCAGAATGGCTCCGTCCATGGTATGTTTATTCATGGGACGTCTGGAGGAAAGACTGCTTATTCCAATTTCATAGCTGAGCATTCCACTACTTCTATTCAATTCTTTACATTAGAGTCTCCATTGAGGACAATATCCTAGTTACAGATCTTTACACTAAACCCACTGATATGCGTCAGTGTTTACATTGGTCATCATGTCATCCTATGCATACTAAGACGGGTTGCATGATGGATTGGCTTTCCGGCTGTGACGAATTTGCTCTAACGATGAAAAGTTAGATTCAAGAATCAATGATTTGAACAAAGTTCTCCATCAGCGAGGATATCCATTTAATTTACTAAATAGACAGATTCAGAGGGCTATTGAAACGCCTAGAGCTGTTGCCCTGAAATCCAGGGCTACTGGTATTACACCTAGTAGGATTCCCATGGTTCTACATATCACCCAGCTCTTCCTAACATTGGCAAAATCCTGCACACAAACATGCCTGTATTACATTCTTCAGACAGATGTAAACGAGTCATCCCAGAAGTTCCGGTGGCATCTCCAGTGACATCGGCGTGCGCGCCAGCGCATATCGAAGACATAAAAGATATAACATATTGCCGCAAGGCGTTGTGAGAAAGTAGGAACGCGTTGCCCAAATTTCACAACGTGTTGCTGTGTCGACCAATTAGAATGATGAATTTCTGTGACGTATTAAAAAAATTAGACCCACAACGCGTTGCGAGCTTCCACAACGCGTTGCGAGCTTTACAACGTGCGTTGCGAATGTCCCAAGCCATAAGGGTAATACGTATTGCCGCAACGCGTTATGAGAAAGTCGCAACTCGTTGCGAAATGTCCCAACGCGTTTCGGTGTCGGCAAATCAGAGTGCTTTATTATCTGTGACGTATTTCAAATAGACCCATAAACGCGTTGCAAGTATCTGTCAACGCTTTGAAAGCCATTCACAACGCGGTGCGTAGCTTTAGAACGTCTTAAGGCCATAAGGCCATAAGGGGAATAACGTATTGCCGCAACGCGTTTTGAAGGGTGCACGCGTTTTGTGTGAAGGGTCGCAACGCTTTGTGATATTTAGTTTTGTTGAAATTACGTCACAGAAATTCTTAATTTTGATTGGCCGACACCGCAACGTCGAAACCGCAACCGTAGTGTACAACGCCGTTGTTACATTCTCTCCACGCGTTGCGGCAATACTTTTTGACCCTGATGGCTTGTGGACCTGCAACTCGTTTATGAAGCTCGCAAGCATTGTGAAGACTTGCAACGCGTTGTTAGATTCCACACACGCGTTGCTATACACTTTGCAACGCTTGCAAACAAAATTCCTCATTCTAATTGGTCGACACTGCAACGCTTTGTGAAACTCGGCACGGCGTTGCGGCAATACGTTTCTGGCCTTTATGACTTGTGATAAGCGCATGTTCTCTTTTTCAGCGCATGTCCTTGTCTTTGTTTTGTTTTGGATGTGCTAGGTGCGAGGTGCATGTTTGTTTCCTGTTAATAAATAACATTTATGGTTGCAGTTTTTGGCCACCAAGATTAACTGTGTTCGAATGGATATGCTTTATTTCCATGTATAAAACTTACCCCAAAGTGACTATATGAAATTCATCTAACTGGATTTCTCTCCAGGCACCATCCAAGAAAATCTTTACACCAGTTGTATGCCCTTAAGACAGTTCCGGATAATCATCATCCTCATCATAAGACCCTCTTGTTTTTTGTACATTCGTCCTCAAATTTTATGAAAGATGTAGCCGCTCTGTTCTCGATCAATGCCTTCCACATAAATGAGAGCTAGTCCATACCAGCAGTAAAAATCTATAGACCATTATTACAAAACAACAAACAAACAAAACTCACGCTGGTCGGTGTAAAATGGCGAGTAGGTTAGAACCAGTACCCCAATCAGCTGAATATAGTGCCCATGATCATGATTGCCCCCTGAAAATAATGTTAGCCGTCTAATTACTTTAGTCTCAATGGACACCATTAGTCTGCAATGAACCAGAAAAATAGCATTTTTTTGATTTTAAATCTTCAGTCTCGACACATTTGATACAAACCTTTTTAAAGTCTATAGTTGTTAGTCTATCCACTCTACGTCATTCTGTTGTCTTGGAAGCGTAGAAACATGGAATCTTCTAAAATTTCAAACTTACTTCACGAAAATTGGTGCAGAAGAAAGAAATACGCGCTCTTAAAATGACCAACCGACATGTAGTCCCAGAGTCACAGATTAACAGATCAAAGGGCATTTTAATGCTCTTTAATGTACTTTTTTCATACACAAACGACGAACACTTTTAACGTGACCTAGTCAATAATTACTTGCCTTAATGCTTGTGTAACCATACTTTGTACTCTAATTCTTGTGTATTTCGTAATTTTAACGTAAGTATAGACGAGGTGACATCAAGGTTTCAAACACAAGTTTAGCACCTGGCATGTTATAGGTGGCGAGAATATGCTAACTCATGTGCAGAGTATGCTTGTCCTGTATGGAGAAAGATCAACCCATGCTAAGAAGCTTGAATTCAGCATTAAATGCCTCCTGCCGCCTTATCACCGTATGCCTCCCTTCCAACTCAACGGAAAAACTATACATCCTAGCAGGAATGGCTCCACCAGACATCCGTCGTAGCGTAGCGAGCAAGCCAGACCGTAGCTGCAAGCATCTATGTGAATCACCCTATGTCTGACAGTTACCTGCTGCCCAACCGCCTCAAATCCCGAGAGAGTTTCTTACGCAAAGTCCAACCCTGAAAAGTCTCTCCAAGGAGAGAGTCGCCTTGTGGAAAGAAAAGACTTCCACCACCCAGTGACATCTATGGTATTGAAACCCGGTGAGCATCTCCTACCTGGAGGTGACTCCTCAATTGGCTGAATGGCGATGCCTCAACATATTAAGAACCAGAACTGGCCCATCTAAGGTTTCCTTACAAAAACGGGGCTACCTGGAAGCATTTCAGGACACTACCTGTGGTTGTGGAACTGCACCACCGGGGCGGGGGGGGGGGGTGGGGACGGCCCGATGTTCGATCCTAGATTTGGGATTTTTGGAGGTTGCCATGCTCCTGTGGAGTTCTATGGAAAAAATTCCCTAAATCGGTATTGATATGCCTGATTGATTCCTACAAAACCGCTTGATGAATTCATTCAATTTTTACCATATAGTAAGAATACATCATTTAAAGCAATTTTTGTCTGCGAACTTTTAGTTCGTAGAGAAGAAATTTGGAGAAAAATGCATTTAAAAATTCCAATTTTCGCGCCATTTCAAAAACCTCTAGACTGCTGAGAACGTTATTTATTCAAATTTAGTCTCATTCTCATGTATTTTGTCCTACCAAGCTATTTGAACTCCACGAGGTCCGAGCACGAACGTATACAAACGTACATGAGACTACGGCGCTCATGCAACACAACGTATACCCAACGTATTGACAGGATTGCTCATTTCGCACCACATTTTGCTCAAATTTCCTTCTACACCTGATTTGTCATAGTTGATCGCATTTATTCGTGAAGTTAACGTATAAGCTTCGTTTTATGGGTATGGCCTTTTGGGCAGTAAACCGTTTTCGCACAGTTTGACAGAAAAATGACCGTCTGTATCATGAGCCTTTAACACATAGAATCTATATAACAATTTTACGGGGCATTTTATAGAGTCAATTTTCCGAGCGATGCCAAATAAATCCGACCTTCCCCCTCCCCCCCCCACCGTGTCACTCACAGACAATGGAACATCTCCCGGTCTGCCCACTGCTGGAGCAACAAGCACAGAAGGACCTTGCGGAATTCATCTCTGAGGCACCACACGTTGCACCATCATTGGTTGTAACCCATCTCTGCTGGATCATATTTGAGAACCACTGTGTTTGACAAACGATAAGAAGAATAATTGAGCGCGAACAAATTTACAGCCCGCACAGACGCCTTCCAGGTGCTTACGCAATAATGCCGGGCATGCTTTTTCGTTGCCCGCGTTTGACGTCGCATGTCACCTCATCTATAACATGCATTGATTTTTAAAATCATAACAATTTTACTACATTCGCAGTTATATGACTACGTTTATTTTAGACCCTCTCCGGGTCTGTGGTATACACGATTGGTAATGAAGACTACAATCTCTCGATTCATCGGCGTGCGAGTGTCTTTTTGGGAATTTTCTCAATCCGTGACAGTACAAGTTGGTTCGTATAAGTGCGTATGGGCGGCCATTGGGGTAAAAAGTTGTCAGCGCAGTATTAAAAGGGTCCAGGGAGGGCCGAGTGATCTCTGATTTTTTTTAGAATTTTACAGTTGTTGACATTTTGTATATAGCATTAATATTCATGTGTTGGTGAGTGCGGACTGTTGTACCTAATTTGATTTTATGTCAGTTGAACCTACTGTGGCCCTTAATCCGAAGACAGAGCCTAGACTGTGGGACAGTCGAACATCCTTACATAAGATACCTTTTTTTTTCCACCATTACAAGCAGTGCTTTGGACAAATTGGTCCCCTCAGGCATGACATAGTAATGCACGTCTATAGATTTACGACTGAGTGTTCGGGAACGGACCCCTGGAGTACAAATTTAAGTTAGGATGTTTGTCCTATTTAAGTCTTTAAATTTACACTAGATAAAGGTCGAGACTGCCTCACCCAGCAAACCCAGGGAGAGCCATCGCCCTTGAACTTTGGAAATCCCAACAGTTTCCAATCTTCCTTTCTTCTGTAAATATGCAACCTTGGGTTTTTCATGAAGGAATTCACAGTCAGTGGTCAACGAGTGCAATAATTCCTATACTCCAAAAATAGTAGGGACAATCGTGCACTTAGCCAGACGCACGAAATTTGGCATAAGCATTCCTTGACGTGCAAAAGCAAACTTAAAGGACACTGGCACATTTGAAAAATAGTGCGCCCCCAAGTTTTTTCAAAATCGATAGTTTTCATGTTTGTAGGTCTTTGTATATACAAAAGCTCTCACACCGAAAATGATTGAGACCAAATCAGCTTCCTTATGGTAAAACAGAACGATTTTATAAATTTTAACGTCGCCGGCGCGTAATTCAGCAACGACAAATGGGCGTTTACACAAGAACCGCACGCCCGTATCATGTTCCCACGCTATCACACTGTTGAAATCGGTCTATAACCTTTGTTTGTTTTAATATATCAGTGAGTACGAATCAAAAATATTCATGTACATACACGCACTTTGGTTTGATTAAGTTATGGAAACTTAAAAGTTGGCCTACAACTTACCTGGATTTCCTTATCCTCAATCACTGTCCCATTCTGTTTTTGGGGGAGGTTATGTTATTATGTGTAAATTATCTCTGTTCTTCCCATAACCTAGGCATCTTTTGAGAGCAAATTGAAGAAATTTCATATTTTGTGAAATGTGCCATGCTGTCTTAAAGGAGGCCCAAATTCGGACCTCTGAATAACGACGTCATAATTATTCCCCGTCTATAGCAAGCTAAAAGGGTCATAACGTACTTTGTCCCAACGCGTTGCTTTCCGAATAACAAGCGTTGCCCTCGCTACCATCCAAATTGAAAACGTAACACGTGCTATGAAGCACTGTGTTTGCTTTTTCGATTTTTCTGATTGGTAGTGTAGCAACACTTGTTCTCTGAAAGCATGCTTTTGCGAAGAAAGCTACGCGTTGTGACGTTTATAACCCTGCTAAGCTGGGGCCCCCACCATACTATGCCCGTCCCCCGCTATTTACTTATTGTTAATGTTGTCAAATTTTGGAAAATCCTTAGTAACAGTGTAGTAGTGTGCATAATAATGCGCCACTATGGATTGGTTCTAAATTCAACTTCCCTAGTTTAAAATACTATCATCGAGGGTCATTAGGAGGGGTCATATTTACGAACTGGGCCAGGGATGGATGATTTGAGGGGGGGAACCCGAAAATTTTTTTAATAGAGAGGGGAACGATGAAATTTTCATCAAACGCGAGAGGGGGACATGAACTTTTAACTGGGGAAAATCAGCATATCAATGAAAACAGGAAATCGCCATTATGAAGTCATGAATTTTGAATGGAAGCGAGGGGGGGTGGGGGTGGTGGGGTGGTGGGGGGGGGGGGGGGAAAAACAAAAAAAAACGCGAAAATTTTTGCCCAAAAAAGTTTGAAATCCTCCAGTCCCCCCCCCTGGCATAAATAATACCCCTCCCTTATGGTGTCACTACAGTCTCGGATCTGATTAATTAAATTTTAGCTAATGACGTGCACAACAAATAATAAAAGAATTTTTTCTGTCATCAATGCCAAAATGTTCAGCCGTGTATACATAGACACTGGTTTTCAGGCAGTTACACACCGTCAGTCAACTTACAACGTCTCATGGCGCAGAATTTTTGGCTATAGAGACCGTATTCAATAGCCAGCCATGTTTGGTGGACAAGATAGAAACGCATTCATACAAACAATACATTCACCTTCAAGGTTCCCTGTGCAATCGCTAAAACATGGATCGATTGACAGCTTATGTATTGTATCTGGAATGTATTCATCTTGTCCTATAACATGTCTGGTGGCTGACGACATCTTAATACGGCTAGAGTTATGAAGGGGCCTCTCTCGTATCTTTGGATGTCCCAGAACTTTTTCATAGAACAATTTTTCGGAAAGACATTCCATGGTGTACCCCCCTCTTATAACACTTACATGATACAGAAATTTATTTTAATTTTGACCTTGTTTCATCAAAACGGAATAAACACTAAAGAATTAAATGTTTATGTTGCATGTAATCTATGAGAGGGGGTGCACTTAATCTTGCCCATATTTTCATGTGAATGGAGAATAATATTCATGGAGTACGTCATGATGAACAACCCCGTTGAAGCCACAGGAATGTTCGTTCACTGATCCCAGCATGCTCAGACAAATACCGGTATAATCGTCATCCGCGTCACATAGTGACGTAGTCGACATTATTGGACTTTTTTGGAGAATTTGGCTGTCGTATTTGTTTTGTACTATATCATATATCCACCAAATTTTAAACCTCACAGTGGCTTAATTAGTAAAATATTAATTAACACATTATGACGTATTACAAAACGACGTAATTTGGTCCAAATTCTATACGCGCAGGCCCATCAATCGTATCTGCATTTTGAAGTATTCGGCGCGTCACATTGTGACGTATTGTACGACGTATTTGCATTCACGGAAGAATTGGATTTTGTCCGGTTTCACACATGGGTAGGTATTTGCGCAAACGCGTAACATAACGACCTATTTGCGGGTCGTATTTGTTATTTACACGTTGAAATTGCTATTTTGTCGTTTTCACATACGTATTTTATTCAACATCATCTTTTCGCATATCTAAATAAATTAGAAGCTAATTAGTTAAATATATTTGAAATTTTCCACTACGTTTTAATTGAAATATATGTTTTAATTAACAGTATGAGGCAAATTAAAATCGCAAATCTTCGAAGCCGTTTTTCTCGAAATACGTATTTTGCAAATACGTCAGTATGTGGCGCGGCCGACGAGTTAATGAGCATTATACAGCATGCCTGATCGGGCTGCTTTAACCAGGGCGACATGCAGAAACAGTCCGAATTTGTAAGGGCTAAATCTATGCATAATGAAAACGCCATACGCCATACACACCGATGCATGTCAAATATGGTACAAATACAAAGGATAAAGGATAAACCTTCAGGATTTGCCATAAAATGTGTCCACTTATGACAAAATGGTTGAGAGATGATTAGAACGAAGAAAGTTTGAAATATTACTCGCCAAACTGTAGCGATCAAAGGCCAAAGAGAGAAAAAATGGATATGGAACGATGCAGTAAATCATCAGAAGCTTCACTCATAATTCCAATCTTGACTGGGAAAGTAGCCATCAATGATCTGTGGTCTATTTACTACACCTATCTTTACGATTGCACATGTGGAGACATTTTTGCAGCTTCTACACATATAAAAACAAATTTCCATTGAATCAAATAACATGGCCTTTTCTCAAATATTGTGATACGGGCTAATTATCATAATCTATGTTCGGCGAAATTTCCCACACAGTTTGTAAGTGCACGTGTGGCCCAGTGAAAAAGCGCAGGATTCGTGATCAATAGACCGTTAAAATCGTGAGTTCGAGCCCCATGTGGTCAACGTGTTTGTGTCCCTGGGCAAGATACTTAATGTCATATGCTTCGTCAACCCAAGCGAAATAAAAATCAAGCCAAGCATTTGCCCTTCTGCTCTACGCGAGGTTTCCGTCCTCGCTGAGCTGGCCTTAGGTCACCTGCGTTACCATTTGACAGATGGTCACACGATGAAAACTTCGCTGTTGAAGCCATGTGAAATTTCGTTCACTGATCCGTAAATCCTTCAGTCCTTAAAAACGTATGCACTTATCCGCAACGTTTATTAGTTATGAATGAGGGCCGGGGACTCAGGCTACAAAGAATATCAAGCATAATTAATGAGCATTATACAGCGATCGGGGCTTCTTTAACCAGGGTGGCATGCAGTAACAGTCAAAATTTCGAAGGGTTGAATCTATGCATAATGGAAAACGCCACAAGCTTATTACAACCGATGCAAGTCAAATGTGGTACGAGTATGGAGGTTAAACCTTCAGAATTTTCCATAAAAAATGTCGGCTTATGATAAAATGTATGAAAGATGATCAGAAGGAAATAAGTTCGAAATATTACTTGTCAAACTGTAGCGATCAAAGGCCAAACAGAGGAAAACTGGATACGGAACGATGCAGTAAATCCTCTGAAACTTCCGATTTTGACGCGGAAAGTAGCCATCAATGATAGAATGCTTTATTTGCTATACGTATCCTTACAATTGCAATGTGGGCAAATTTAAGCAGCTTCTACACATGTAAATACAAATATCCAATGATTCAACAACCTGGCTGTTTCTCAACGTCACGCAACGTCATTTAATGAGCAGCCCTCAATCGATACGGGCGGCGAAATTTCCTACAGTTTTCTAAGTGGGTCAAAGAAACAGTGTGCTTTGGGGAATATAGGCATGTTATGAGGTGTCCCTATAGAAATCGAAAGTACTGAGTTTTGCCCTGATATAAAGCTTTCTATCAAAAATATCCCTATCTGAAAGGATTAAGCTGAGAAATGTTTATTTGGTACAAATGTCAAATGTCTAATTTCGTATAGAAGCAAATACGAAATTCAGCCTATGTTTTATATTGAAATATAAGCATATCAGAATCACCTTTTTCTCTCTTTTAAGACATTTCTGTAGCCAAATACAAGGTAAGAAATCCAATGAGTGTATGATCTATATGAAATTACTATTATGACACAATATTTGGGTGCCTAAAATCTCTCGTTGTATGTAACTTTAAGCACAAATGAATATCAGGACAAACACTTCAAACATATCCCAGTACTGGAAGGTTCTGCTCTTTGCTGTGTCGAAGTCCTGAAAGGAGTCAATGAGCTGCCATGCATCACGTGGGAGCTTTGCCCAAGTAAGTGCTGTGCTTGAACGGTGTAAGGTGAGTGACTTTTAAAAATGAATTAGCAGCTCAGGAAATAGCAATGACGGCTTCCACACAATCATTGACATAATGTAACTTAAGGTTCAGGTCAATTTTATTGAAAGAACTTTACTAAGGCAGAGAATGGTATACGGGTTGGCACTGGTGACTGAAATTGATTTAGATACCTATTAAAGTTTTTCTGGTGCCCATCACATGATTCATCAAAGTAGTGGTTGTAGCCTTTTCACAGGATATGTCAAATGAATACTGAAAGTAGGTAAATAGGAAAGCAGAGCAGACAAGCTTTTACTTCTGCTGAATAAAGTAACCAAAGCCTTATTCAAGATTCAATTTATTCAGCATAACATATCGTACATGACAAAATGTATAATACAGAATAAAACAAAGTATCATTGTAAATAGGTAAGTGATATGATATCTAGGACCAGTAATGGACAACCGATAGGGCTTATAATTATTGCTTGCCCTGTAATCCATATAAGTAAGATATACTCAAAATTTTAAAAAAAATACACAAAGGATGATATAAAATATTTCATAGGTAAATATACGTAACAAAAATAAAGTACAGCCCCCGTACACACTATCAAAAATCTCTTAATTCAACTAAACGTTAACGAAGATTAAAATTTGACAAGTTTAGTGTGTACGCTCCTCCCTTATTTCCAACGAAGATTAATTTTGCTTAATTCAACGAAGCAAATCAGCTTCTTTCAATTAAGGGGATGGTTATTTCGATTAAGAGATTTTACTAGTGTGTACGCACACTTCGTTAAATTAAGAGGTGATGTTGTGTTTGTTATATACCAATTCATATTTCCAAAGGCACCACTTGTTTCAATCTTTGTTAGTTTTTGCTAGTGTGGACGCAATTGTATCTTAATTAAGTGTAGTGTGTACGCACGCTTTATAACTATCAAGAGTAACTAATCTTCGTCGAAATAAGCAATTTTGCAGTGTGTACAGATGTTCTACATGTGGACTTATGTTAGGCCTTGCCATGTGATGGATGCTTCAGGGACACCCTGGACACAAAGATGGTGGCAGCAGTAAGCGGTTTCCCTGCGCCTTAGCTAGGGGTAAATGTTCTCCTTATCACTCCTCACCCCAACTCCTGTCCCCTTGAAACTTGGGTGTAAACCATTTCCTAAACCTCCCATTTTAGGCCCAAATTAACAAGAAGTAATTATATAACTCATATAGTTGGCATAAGATTCTTGAGGTGTAGGTGTATTCTGTGCACAATGATTTGCCAGAGGTTCCAACAGGACTTCAGTCTGTATCATTCTACAAGTTAATGCTGGCGGGTACAGACCTATACCATACAACTCAAGACACTTCTTTGTTTAAAACAGGTAAGCACCACGTTTTAATATTATTTTGTAACTACATTGTACTATTTGTATTTAAGTTAGTGATAGACATGGATGAAGGCGAGTATTGTTTTAATTGAATGAATGCAAATCACATTATCAGGAACTTGATGTGAAAAATATCAAGCAATGGTCCATCGTTACCAACGATGATATACGTATTGATTTTGTATATTTATTAGGCCTTTTCATGATTAGGTACTCTAACATTTTAGAGATGACAAGATGTTAATCACATCTTGGAGTACATCACATTCGTATTTACATCCCATCTGTATTCACTAATAGCATTGC
>JAMKCH010023881.1:0-19178 GCA_023653785.1 Ophioderma brevispina
ATCCTACACACTTACCTTCACTTTTAAGCTATGCCTGCAAATTCATATTTTGACTCTTTCGGGTTGAATCATGGAGAGTCCTTTAGCCTCCTCATGCTGGAGGGCCTGGACAAACATATTTGTTGGTAAAAGGGGCAGGAATCTTGTTGTTTACAAGTATGTTTTAACCAAATGAAGAAACTAATGTTCTATTTAAATGGGATCAGAAGTTAAATTGTTATTTTTTGCACGGGGGCAGGTTCTTGGATTTTGGTTTTTTGGGTTTTAAAAATGGTGATGGGTTCATTGATAGCTGGTTGAGTCAAATAGGAAAATGAACCTGAAGCATGTCAGGCAAAACACCCAAAGTTGTATTTTTTCTTTACAATGAGTACAAGTGTATTTTTCATTTTGAAAATTGGTCAGTGTGAGGGGCACTTTCAGAACCCCCTGGAATGAGCATGGTACCCAACAAAACTGAGAACCCTCCCCAGGATTTTTTGTAGAGTGTCAACATACTGGTGTGAAAATGTCTGAATGAAATACTGCACCGTGGAACTCGGTTCTCTCGGTCATGTCGCATATTTTTAATCTGTATCCATGTAGCGCAAGGATGCAATGTTATAAGGATTGATCCCAGTGCAATTTATCATTGGTGCAAGTATGCTTGTACAAGCTACTGAAATCTCAAACGTGCTATTTTTTTGTCCCGCCGAACGAAGTTCGGTGCGAGGGGACTATAAAAAGGGCTCCGTCCGTATGTCCGTATGTATTGCCGTTATGTCCGTATTGTTATGGCAGTCAGTATGTCCGTAGTCATGTCCGTGATTAAAAATGTTAACCTGGAACATGTGGTCATATATTTTTTTCTGGATGAGCTAGAGTAGCCTAAATTGGGATCTTGTAGGGGGGAAACCCCCATGACGAACCATGTAATGTCATACCCCTAGGGTTCATCCCCTGGGTCTGTCAGGGGTGTGGGGCGGGTGGGGGGATAGTCAAGGAAAAAAAGGTCCACATTACACAGAAATGTCAAACATTGTGACCCAATTGTGGATATTTATCTGGATTCCATGAGGGCTACGATGATGTAACTTGGTGGAAAGAAGGGGTTGATGAGTTCTCGACCTTATTAGATTTGGGTGTAAAATATGCTAATTAAATATCTAATTTGCATAATTTATGGAAAATTTTCACGCAAGGCTTGTGTACAAGTTTTCTGGAGTTCTGTAAGGCGTATAATGATGTAACTTGGTTGGAACGAAGTGGGCTTAGAGTTCTCGACTGATTAGATTTTGGGATGTATTCGGAGGCAAATTTTAAATATGCAAATGAGCTTAATTGAGATGCAAATAACAATGCAATAATGGTGGAGGGGGGGAAAAAGTATACCACAACAACGGGATTAACAATGTAGTACCCATGTTTCCATTGAAAGGTTTCTTTAGTTTGGTTGTTACACGTGGTCAGTCTTTTGGGTGCCAGCCTGTTTACATTTTCTGGAAGGAAAAATGTGAAAATATGGTGTTTTGCCCCTTTCTAGACCCGTTTGGGTCCCCTAATAAATGTGGTCACATGATTTTTTCAAAAATGTGTTTGTGCCAAATTGAAATAAATGATCATATTTACTAAAATTTAGTTGAATTTCCAGGGATTTTTACATGATGAATTTTTTAAGATTCTTGAGTCATTTCACCAAAAGGTAACAATGTTTTCGAGCTAGTGGTGGCCAAAATAAGAGTGGAACCGGCAGTTTAGTCGTCACTTAGTGATCGCAACATTCGGTGCGGACATATTTTACGCATCTGCGTAAATACGACGGAGTTCGCCTGTTGTGACATGAAACCCAAGCTGTTTGCCATCTTGAATCTGTCTATAAGAAAGAAATGGGGGAATTCCCCAACCCTGAGGCTCTCATCTTTTAGAAACATTGTTACAGTCTGTGTAGAGAGTTTCCATTAGGGCTGTGACATATTCCCGGGTACCCGGGTACCCGCCTGTTTACGTCTTACCCGGGACAGAATTTATCGGGCGGGTTTCCCGAACGTCACTTTAAAAAAATATAAGTTTAAAATTTTTACTTCTTTGACTACTCACGAGTCTTACGAACAATATTACAGCCTGAAATATGAAAACATATATCCATTAATGTATACCCAGTTTTGATGCAAACGTTGATATTATCCCTTTTGAAAAAAGCCATTTCTTTTTGATCCCGGCTACCTGTATATTAATATTTTTGATGCCCCCAAACTCCCTTGATGGAAAAATTACAGTCACCGCGTGGTTGTTAGGTCGGCTAGGTAGTGGTAATAGCTGACTACGGGCTGATTATGTTAAGTCAATCTCAGCCAATTGTTCAGCTGGACCGGCCGTGTTCTAAACGATTCGGTTTTACGTTGTGAATGGCATTTAGGATGAAATAAAGTTGAAATAAAAATTACAGATTTTTGGTAGTAAATTAAAGAGTTCTTCTTATGAATTACATAGAACAGGGGTGTTTTCATCGCTGTTAACTCAAAAACAATGGGAAATATTGAAGGTAGTATTTTCAGGGAGATTTTTTTTCTTCTAAACATGTGCCGAATTTTGCACTCAGGATTTCGGGTACCCGGGTACCGCCCGGACCGAAAAATCTAACGAGTACCCGGGGAACGTCAGTCCCCGTTAGGTCACAGCCCTAGTTTCCATACATTAGTCATTGTAGCTTTTAAGTCGTACAGTTTTTCTTTGTACAAAGGTGTACGGTTGACATTGTTATATAGATGTGGAAATTGGTTCGAAATAGTGCTGACAAGTCATGGAAATTGCACACTAGTCAAATAGCATGTGAGATGACATTATGAATTCTCGTCTTTACATTATGTGAGGGATGTCGGTAAAGTCGATAGAATTCAGGATAGAAACCACATGAACTGCTGACAGAGAAATCGGGCTCTTTCTAAAGGTTTCTGAGTCTATATATCTAGTATTTACCATTTATCTGCTACCAAGAAAGGTGCGGAATCCTGCCGAGGAATTCCCAAATTGCATGTTTTTGCAGCATGTGTGTTCTGGCAGGAGTAATGCCAGACGATTCAAAGATGGCAAGTTGAAGAACAATCAAAGTCGAGCCTGAGTGTTGCTGTTCAGTTTTTTTTTTTATAGAAAGATCATATGCAACTTTTAAGTTTTGTTTAACAGTGCATCAATAACGCAACATATCTGGACATTTTCCTCAACAAAAGCCGTCATCATTGAGGAAATGGATGATTTTTTTATGACTTCCTGACTTGTTTTTTCAGTTCTTAGGGAGAAGCTGGACTTAACCGCTTGAAAATTTCCAATACATAATGGTTGGAACAATGACCTTATTCAGGACTGTTGTTTAGAGAAGCACCGGAGTGGGTGATTGATATAACACTGGTAAAGCATTTTTGGAGTGGATATGGTTATTTTAACTTTACCCGATGTAAGCTGTAACTTGTAGTAGTAAAAATATAAAACTTGGCCGATGTAGCCGACTTATCCCCCAAGCATAACCGTTTATTATTGTAAAAGGTCTTTTCAACAGCTCTTATACTCATACCGAATTAGTGAGGGTTCATTAAGCGATTCTTGCATTGTAATTCTGTCTGTGCCATTCACTAGAAGGTAGAATGTAACTGGTTGGAACAAGGCGACAGAGCGAATTCTGAAAAGGTAGACTTCAATACTTCTGCTAATGATGTTAAAATATATGATGTTGAATGGTACCGTGGGTATATTGGTGGGAATATAGCCTCAGTGGTATGTAGCCTGTTATCCAATTGTGCTCAAAGTGATAATAATTCATCATTCATGTAAAAGTGGCTTTTATACATCAACATTACTGCAGCGTTATGTGTGTGGCAAATAGAACTTGTACGGCCACTTGGATTGCAATCTATCTTCGAGGGTAACAAACATCCTAACCCCAAGGATATTGTCTCTCAAATATTTGTTTGCATTCTCGTGTTCATTAGATTCATTTCAATTTTTCATTCAATTGTGGCTTTAAGGAAAAAGTACTCGCACATCAAACCTCTTTGCACAAAGTATCTTGTAATCCCAATGGTACGTTCAGCCTTTTGTAGGTGGGGAAATATGTTAGATTACTGTTATAGCTGGAATATTTTTTTTTCGCGGGGTTAATTTTTTTCGCCAATTACAAGTTTTGGGACATTGCCGTGGGTTTTTATATTTGCGCATTTCAAGTTTTAATTAACATTTAAGTAAATGAAAAAAACATTTTTTGCGGGTTTTAAAATGTTGCGGTTGCTGCATGAACGTTAAAAGCAACGAAAATTAAACCCCCCGCTAAAATTTCCAGTATACTCTGTTTACAACACAGGAAATTACACTTGTCAACAGACACATACGATTACACTATAAATGTCCCTCCTCTTTACACTATGTTTGGACGTGAGGCAATTCAATGATACTTCAACGGCCGCTAACCACTTCAGTCGTTGACAGGCAGTTCCCGGACATAACCATTTCATTTTCATTGAATTCATCTGACATTTATCCATATTCATGAGGTGCTGATAGTGCATCTACAACTCATGCATGAAAAGTACCTGAACACAGAATGGAATAGATGGTGGGAGATGGAGTTTTTAAGGGTGTTTTACAAGGTTAAGGTTAAAGAGATGCTACCAGACTTTAGCCTGCGACCCCATCACCCGCCCCATCAAAATCTGAAGTTTGATATATGTATTAACCTTTGGTAAGTTTTCTCATCTCGTCTTCAAATTTTTGGCCTGACTTCTTTCACATTTATGATCCCACAAGCAAACATGAGTGTATTACAGTTGTCATGGTAATCCTATCTGGCTATTGAATACAGCGTATAATTAAAATGCTATGAAATTATAGTTATGTGTTGCAATTTGGTGGTGGCTCCTTCTAAAGGTTGGTGACCACTATCATGGTCTGATTTTTCCTATGTCTTCTCCTCCCTCACACGGAAGACCTATCACCAAAAACGTCTAGTTACAACCTTTTGTATAAATTTGATTTTTCCTTTGATCCATACTCAAATTTATTTGTCAAGCCAGAGTTGCAAAAAAATATTTGGCGAGGAAACGAAGCGAGCCCAATATTTTTCAATCATTGCGATACCAATACATTTGGCATTGGACAAAAAAGAATCCAATTGTTCATTATTCAGGTTTTGAAATCTTGGTGTCCTATATTACTCATACCATGTCATTTTAAAAAGTAGGTACATGTACAAGGAACCATATTGTTTTATAAGCTATAGAAGATAATGCATGGAATATGCAGACAAATAATACCAATAGACACTATGAAACACTGAGAAACACAAAAGCATGGACCAACCAAAATGTTGGCCACCACTAAAGACCATAGAATCACCTAATCAACCAGGACCTCAAACCCAGACCATCAAGCAGTGGGACAGCCCGGCATTCAAAATACAAGAACATCACCCAACAGAACCACCCACCTGGGGGAACCACCAACTGACCCACCAAAAAAACACCCAACACTGGAAACCACCCACCACGGAAACCACCCAACACTGGACACCCAACACTGGGACCACCCAACAATGGGGACCACCCACACTGGTGACAGAACCCCGTTGGACACCACCCAACACTGGGAACCACCAACACTGGGAAACAACAAACACTGGGAAAACCACCGAAACACTGGAAACCACCAACACTGGGAACCACCCAACTCTGGGAACCATCCAACACTGGGAACCATCCATCCAACACTGGGAACCATCCAACACTGGGACCATCCAGAATTGAATCAACTACTGTGACACAGCAATACTGGAAACCACCAAAACTGGAAGAAAAGACTGAATCAAGACCACCCCCACCACCAAAATGAAACATCTTAAATTGTATCAAATAGTCAGCAGGTGCATAAAATAATGATCAAAGTGGTGAAAAAATGGGCACCCAGGTTTTCAGCTGCATTTGATGACTCGAACTATATTTTTATTGGGTCTTACAAGGGTATAGTAATTAGGACGGAGATTCTCAAAACATACATTATGAGTGAAATCGGTCCAGCCTTATGATAGCTTGAAGCAAAAAAGGTGAGTCTCAATTGGTCCTAGTAGTATGTAGTATAACAATCGTAAAAGGTTTTGTAAAAACATCAAAAGGTAGATGTTTTTGTTAAAACTACAAAAGGAAACATTCCTGGCCCTAAAATTTACTGGATAATGGAAAAATTGACAAACTTTCTTCTCATACCAAACTCTAATGGTAAAGGGGGGTGGGTGGGGGTGAGGTTGTTGATCAGTTCACCCCCCCCGTGAGTTTTGATTCGTGATTTGATTTTAGGGATACAGTATGCTCAACAGTCCCCATAGCATTGTCAATTTTTTTTTACAGGGAAACATGTTACTCTCAAGTGACGGCTGCTGGAGAGGCTTGAATAGTTAGGACCAAGTACTATATATGCTGCAGTGTATAAAGAAAACTTTTGTTCTTCCTTAATTGATCAATCAAAAACATGCAGTAAAATGTATTATGATCACAATATAGATGTTGATAAACGGTGCTGTATAATGGCATCATGAAAAATTGACATTGTCCCGAAGTATAATTTGCCATTTATCATATTTGATGGATATAGACTTGCTGTCTGCATAACTGGAATCCAGTCATCGATTAATTTCACAATGTGAAAACACTTATGATTTGAATTGAAACAATGTATGCAAGATAGAACTAGACCCACTTCCAAATGATGTTGCTTGGGGCCCCATTATCGTATTCGTGGGTTAATTCAAGGGGGGGATATCCCTTTAGGGAGAAACTCATGGGTAAAAGTGTAACCTATACCCCTGTGTAAAGCCTCTTGTTTATATTATTAGATTGAAATCAATAAAAATTGTCCATGTGTCGTCAGATTGTCGATTTGTTGTGACTCAAATTCAAATTTGATTAATGATATAGGATTTGTGGTGGTAACAGTCAATAATTATTATCATCTCAAAAGAGAATTAAATTTGTTGACTTATTCTTAAGGTACCGAGTGTTTAAAAAGAGGCTCCCAAATTGCTGAGTTTCAGGAGAGTTACACACAAATGTGGATTAGGTGCATGGAAGTCCTGTTTGTGTAGGAATGTGTTTTTATCTGTGCTACTCTTTAGTTTCCCCTTGTATGATTGGAGCATGAAGGTTGCAGCCTCTGTAGGAATTCTGTTTTTATCTGTGCTACTCTTAGTTTTTCGATATGTGATTAGGAGCATTAAGTCTGTTCATGTAGGAATCGTTTGTATAATCAGTGCTACTCTTAGTTTAAAACGGCAATGGCACATTTCAAGAAAAATATGAAATTTCATAAATTTCTCGCCAAATGCTAGTACTAGGCCATTGGAAGAATAGAGATATATTTACACATAAAATAACATTACCCCACAAACAGATATAGGGACATTTATATGATGGCTAAAGACAATCCATACAGGGAATTTGTAGGATAAACTTTAAGTTTGCTGTAATTTAATAAACAAAAGGGTCGTATTACATGACTAGTACTCATTGATATTACACCACAAAGGTCACAGCCAGTAAACAAGGTGCAAGCTGTTAGAATTAACTCTAGCATGTGTTTTCTGGTGTTAACAAGCCATCTCCGTATGTCTGCGAATAATGTTGCTGGCGACATTTAATTATAAAATCGTTCTGTTACCAAAGAGTGCTGATCTGGGCTTAAAATTTCAGATGAAGGCAATGTATGTAAAGCTTTAAAACCATGCAAAAAACATCAATTTTGTAAAATATAGGAGGTGCACTATTTTTCAAATTGCCAGTGTCTTGTAAAGTAGGAGATAAAAAGAAATGCTTTCTATTGAAGATCCTGCATTTTACTGGTAAATATCTTACTCGCGGAAAGAGCAGGAACACGGTGGATAACGGTCAGTTCTCTATTGGGTGCTGTACGGCCTAACTACAACCTGGATGATGTCGATCAACTCCACATAAAACTTTGCCAGCAAAGGTACAATGTAGGTTCGGACCTTTCAACAAAAATTTGGCGGGACCTGCGATAGTAGGATGATGTCGATTTGCGTTTATACAGTCGAAATTCAGAAGCAAATGATAGGTTAGATGGGGTAAATGTTTGTGAACATCAGATGGGTTCGAAAGACATGGAGTGTACAAGCGGCGACGCGGCGATTGTACGTAGATCGAGCAGCAACGCCGAATGAGCCCTCATCTCTCTATTCTACACGTCCACACGTAGTGCCTATCGTCGATCGTATCACGCAGTATTATCGATTTCCGTTTCCTAGCCTGCATGCGCACTGTCATGGAACGGCGTGTGTTTCATTGGCGTTTACCGGGAAGTGACACTGCTATTTTCCTTCCTTAAGAAGGAAAATTTTGCCGGGTTGATTACCGGTAAATAGTGAGGGAGGTCAGTTTCTATTGAGCACATTTAATCCCTTATCCGTCTCTTTTCCGGTGGTTAAATGGTCCCAATAGAACACTTTAGATCCCTCCAATTATATGCTATGTGCTCTGTAACCCATTTAGAGGCAATTTATCTGCAAAGAGTAAAGGCACACACGCAAGCAAGCCTACCAAAAACAGCAAAAACAACTTCAGTTAATGATATCCGAAAGGTTCACAGAAATAAAATAACTGGCCCACAACATTTACATTCCCACAATTTCGCTGTAGTATCATGGATAAGTGTGGGAATGGTTTGAAAATACTCAGTACAAGAATACTGCATACCTACTGCTGACAAATTCACTGAATGTATTTTGGGTAGCTAAGGCAGAAAATGTATGAAATAGCACCTTATAACAGCATGATGATAGGTATATTTTCGCTGCTTTTTAAGTTTTTGGAATGCAAGTATTTCTCAAAAGAGGAAAAAATGATGAAAATTAAAAAGGAAAAGAGGGAGGATATGAAATCATCAAAATCAAATGAAAAAGATCTAAGAGATGGTTTGTGGCATACACTTGCTTACTATAAGTATTAAGTCATGTATTGTGGGAGCCACAGGGCCAGTGTTTTGTCTGTCCAATCAATCAATTTAATTTTGTCTGGAATGGCAGGTTTTTGGGATTGACATAAAAGAGGAAATGGATTGTTTCTTTTCTATCATTTTATTAATATAATGGGGATATTTGTTTGTCAAAACAACACACACACACAACAAATGCCATGACACCCTGAACAATAAAAATGCGGGTTGCATATATGCAGACACTCACTACATTTAAGACAGAATATGTTGGTTATGGTTGAGCTCAAAGGAGCTACAGTGGATTTGCTAAATCAGAAAAACATCGAAAAAATCATCAAAAATCCGATTTGGCATGTTTGATACAGTACAGTATCCCCATACCTTGCGAATGATAGGACCAGAAGCACAACCTAAATAAGGACAATGTCGGAAATTTTAGTCATACTGTCCGTACGCGGACACTTATAAACGAGCGTAATTGAATGGAGAATTGTATCTGTGAACACTGCCGTTTCTTCCATTTCTGTATTAACTTTTCAGTTGAAAAAGGAACATAAGAATTCGACAGGACTTACTATTCACTGTAAAGTGACAGGAGGAGATTTTTAGGATACAAATTTCTCTCAAATTTACTGGATAGTGTTTAGACACCTACTGAGAACGTTTATTGGATAAAACAGGTGCAAAAGAACACCGCAACCACCTTGTTTTGAACTTGCCTTCTATATAATGGTTCCCCATAGAAAGCCACGCTTTGATTTCGGTCGTACACGAAGAATACTATAAAATCATCATCTTATTACATAAAGCGGCGTATTCTGCTATTCACTTCAGGTGTGATTCTAATACATTGGTAGCATCCAAACATGAAAAAAACGGTTTACAGAAAATTGGGACGCTCTTCCTGGAAGTATCTCCTCATGTATCTTTAAGCTATTCATAGAAATTTCAAATATTTTGACTCTTGCGGATAAATCAACTGGTAGTGTCTTTAATAATACATATATTTCAATGGGGTGAGGCTATGAGCAAAATTGTCAGTACGCTGCCCATAGGCCACTGTGTGTATTTCTGTTCGTTTACGGACGAAATCCAAAGTGGCAAATTCTTCTAGTAGGTAGACAAATATGCACATTACTTGAGATTTGGCACACTACTATACTTCGGGCCCCAATGGTTCAGATGATATAGATGTCACCTAGTTGAGGTAAGTCGGGGAGAGGATGTATCACAACAATGACCCGTAATCGTTTTGAACAGTACTATACATTCACTTACCCTGACTTTATATTGAACTTTGACTTTAGACTTGAATCCTCTTTTAAGCAATCACTCAAACATGCCATGTTATTGGGATAGGACATGAATGCCATGTCTTCAAAGAGGGATTACCATATCTTCAGCCCTCAGCCCATAACATTCAGTGGTTTTTAGGGGTATCTAGGTCTGTATGGGGGGGGACATAATTGTAGATTTAAAGTGTTCATTTAACCCGGATGACAGAGTGAAGCCGCCACAAATGGGAGGTCCAAAAAAATTCTTCATGGAGTGTTGCATCTAAAATCTTGTGATTTGATCATTTACCAAACATGGCTGATTAATGGGAATGTGCTCATTGAATAATCACATTCATCACAGTATCATTAATAAGTTGCTCTTGTTCAGGAGTTGTTCCAAGGGATTCTCAAGCTTGCACATATTCGTCCTCTCCAAGAAGCCTACGGTCTCAATAAGGCAAGAGTTGAAGAATTACAGACCGGTTGCAAACTGAGTTTCCTTGAAAAAACTCATTGAGGATGTCGTCTTCCCCTCGCTTTTGTGGTCTGTCTTTCAATACTCAACACATTTGCAAGATCCTATTCAATCTGAAACCGGGCCACCATTAGTATGAGGACCACCTGGTGGGATTTCAAAATGACTATTTTACGGGGCATGGACATGGCAAAGTGTATGCACGGTCTTACTCAATTCTCAGTGCTTGCCTTACGAACCGTTGACTAAAGTTATTGCACAGACTTGAGCATAAATCAGTTTGGTGGGCAAGGCAGGAGTGGTTGTGATTCCTATATATATAATGAACTCAAGTGTCCGTGTGGGTGATTGAGTCATATTCTGACACTGTAATCTGGGAATACACGTGGCCACAGGGATCGGTGTTCGGCCCCCCAGTGTTTGTTTTATAACACCTCCCCCCCCCCCCCACCTGTCCGGGTATAAGCAGAAAACACAAACTCAGGATCATGTCTATGCTGATGACCACACCAAATAATGCCACTTTATCACAGCAAGAGAAGCAAGGATGGTATTTTGCGGAGGGAGGAATGCGTTTTGAAGAGATCCTCTTTGGATGACGGACAATTACCTAAACTTAATGCGATAAAAACTGAATTTATTCTTATTGGTTCAGAACATATGCTCAACAAAATTGGTTGTTCTCACATGGACTATTTGGTAACTCAACCATGCCCCGTCAAACAAGTGCGCAATCTTGGTGTTATTATGGACAGTTCAATGACCCTTGCGCCTCAAATATCAGCCATTACCAAATCCGCTTTTCTTCCAATCAGAAAACCTGGGCAGAATCAGAAGATACCTTAGTCCTGAAGCAATTGAACACAATGGTCCATTGCATTTATTCATCAGTTTTGGAAGAATGGGGAATGATCTACTTGATGGAACTGCCTAACAAGCAAATTCATCGTCTGAAGATTAAACCAAAACGTGGCTGACCGTCTCATCACTCGGACAAAGCCGTTCTAGTGCATGATTCTCCAAAATTCTGTCTGACTTACACTGGATGCCAGTCAATTTTAGAATTTAATCAAATGAGGCTTCTCACATACCGTGTTTAATGGACTCGCTCCATCATATATCACCGACTCTTCAATTACACCCCTTCACGCTCAGGTCTCCATTCTGCAAAAAAGGACTGTTTAGTTGAACCCAAATCATCATGGTCGTGGGGGATCGTGCTGTCTCAGTGGCTGCACCTAGGCTGTGGAACACACTCCTTACCCATATTTGTACAACGTCTGCATGAGTCTTTAAGTCTAGCTTCAAACACCCATTGTATTCACATTTGCCTTGAACAGATCAAGAACTTGTAATTGTTATATCAGGTATTTTGTATTTGCATGGCTTGATTTGTTTACTCGTATATTCCTCGGAATGTTCTCTGTGGTGCTCAATCGGCGCAATGAGCGCTTTCTAGTGGATTTGGTGACTGCATTATTTAATGTTTCCTTATATTATATTCATTAGAGTTGTGGTTTTTAACTCAGGGAAACAGAACCGTCCCACCACCAGATCATCTTCTGCCCCCTTGCAATGACCATTCAATTCTGCAAAACTGAGTCTCACAAGTCAGTCATCTTTCTTTCAATGCATTGTTCCCCCCCTATTTGGAAAACCAAATTCAAAGTATGGATTTCACACAGTAAAACATGGAGACACAGGTAAGTCCAGCCACCCAATGCAAATGAGGGTGTTTTTTTGTGGACCCCTCGCCTAAGTATAACCTAAAAAACAGAGAAGAAATTGCGAGAGACCTGGGTTGCAAAATATGGTTGCTATCAATATTAAGTATAAAATCTGTGGAATTATCAAAAAAGGTTGCATTGATATGTTATTTTGATGCGACAAACCAATTTTAACCGTTTTCTTTAAGGGAAACCGACTGAAAAAGTGCTCCGACCTCCAGGGTCTTAACGGTTCCAGTAGCTCGAAAATTTGGGGTATAACTACCTAATTTCATGAGGATGGGTAGGTAGAATGATGACCTTCAAGCAGAGTGTTAGCTTTAAGTCCGGAAGAGGTTCCATTGAGGAGAAAAATGACGTTTTCATCTCCTCGCCCATTTTGTACAGGAACGAATGGGACAGTAGTAATTTAGTGGTGAAACCAGTTGCAAACCATGTTGAAACCAGTAGGTTAGATCGTCCAAATCTGTGTCTCATTAAAGCAAAATTTCTGAATTTTACAAGTCCAAGTTTGCTGAATCGTTTCATTAATCCTGCATTTGTAGTTTGGACCTCATTTTGTCATTTGTCCAGATTGCAGATTGGGTTAAGGTTCCCCAGCCTAATTTGTTTGGGTTAGTCGGTCCTCTCCCTCCCTTCCTTCACTTTTGGCTGCTGGTGGGGCGGTTCTAGGGGGCTAGGCACCTGTGTGCTCCGGGCATTCACTGGACTTTTAAAAAATTATCCTTGTTTGTATTATATGTGCAATATTTTGTGTTTATATGCTGCATTATATCATCAATTTCAAAAACTCATTTTGTATGCCAGTGGAAAAGTTGGGAATAAATAAATATAGATAAAGCTGGGTAACGCCCGGTTCATCGTCCAATTTTTTCTCAAGTGAAGCCAATCGCCAAAAAAATCAGATTACAACAAAAGTGCACGGGGCCCTTAAATGTCATTCATCTGGGATATGAGAAAAATATCACTTTCTCCTCGTTTCTTATAACAATCTCAATTTTGATGGGGTAAAGGGCAGGGATTGGGGTTGTTATATATGATCTCCAACCTTCAACCCATCAAATCTGGATCTTTTGGTTATCTTATAATTTTGGTACTTTCTGCCCATTGTGACGACACTACAGCCAATTAAATGGCTTGTTTACATACAGAAATTTTGTTTTGTACGCAAATATCGGCTATTGAATCCACGGCATTATTGTTTACAATAAAAGGTACGTTCTTTAAACGGAAATGCTGGAATAGGTACATATTGCAATCCTGTGGCCCTTCCAATGAAACTCAGAAAATCATATGGGAGGAAATGATTAGGTCATGTGCTGTACCTTTTGGACATTATTAAATATTGATGAAGCTCATTTTCAATATTTAAAAGAAAATTTTTAATCCACTCTACAACTAACCAATTAGTCAATGAATTTATTTAATGGCAGGTGATAGAACCTTACAAGGCATGGTTGTTCTATACTTTTGCACAGTGTTATGATATTAATGAGCTCATTGCATATTCAATATGTGATTAAACATAGTTGTGTGGGCCATCATATTAGGCACTGCATAAGTCTGTTTTAAAAGGAAAACATATGCTCCATCCTATTTACTCAAAAAACTTGTAGGAATTAAAGGAATGAGACAACATGAAAAATTTGGTGTCCCCTTTATTTTTACAAAAAATTTGGTTTTCCCTTCAATCAATCTTTTCCCCTTTTTTCCTCCCCAGATTCTTCAATTTTCCCCATCATAATACTGATCCATCACGAAGACAGAGTGCTTCATGAATTTTACTCACATAGCACCCATGTTTTTTTGCCCCTGTTAGAACATTCGGATGATAATCAAAAGATAACATTGTAATTGAAATGGAGCAATGCCGCTCACGATCTGGTAGCCAGTGCTTGCAAAACGCAATCCAGACTGGATGTCAACAGATCTTAAACAATATTCTTTGAGCTGAAATTGAAATTATCCGAGAAGATCAGTGTAATTAGCAAATCCACCAAGCTGCAGTCATAGTAAATATCAAGCCTTGGCAATAAGCACAACGAGGCCAAGACTGTCCTTAACATGAAAAATATTGACTGAAGTGAAGAGTAATTGTCACGTCACGTCGTATCACGTCATCAAATCCGAACGCTATGTATATACAGGTGACAAATTTGGCACTTATGGGTTAAAGAATGGCTGGATTATTAAATTGACATGTACTTATATTGTAAACAGTTTGTAGCAATGCATTTTGGGAGGAGTTTAGTTAAATTCGCTCAGAAATTTGATTGAATGGATGTGTTAGTTTAGGGAATTTTTAATATGGATGTCAAATTTGCATTAGAATTAAAAAAATATTAATCTTCAGAGCTGTTTGAAATCATCTTTTGACAAAACCAGAATAAAAAAAATAATATCATGGGTGCAACAATTCTTGGCAAGAATTCCATATGTACCCCTTTTTGAAGTTTTTATTTTTGGTCTTAGGGTTAGAGTATTTGTTAGTGTTTGTGTAAGACCATAAATAAAAAAGAATTTATTTCCTGAGAGGGAGGGGGGTTACATATGGAACTCTTTCCTAATTTCACATGTGATTTGGGCACTAACTGCCTATTTATCGGCATCTAAGCTCAATTTTGATTGGTTACTCGGAAGGTAATATCATGTAATTAGCAAATTGGAAATACTCTATGGTGGTATGGTTTACACAGGAATATAGAAGCCTATTATGATTGGTTACTCAGAGAGCTATCTCATGTTGTGTCCTGTAATGAGCCAATAAGACAGATTGTATCACAGGTAGTGTCCAGAGGGTTAAAGATCAGTTGTCAGAATTGCCTCTGCTTAAAATTCTTGAAAGATTCACCAGGTCTGTTGATTGTTCATTATGGACAATTGGATGCACACTAATTCATACTAGGCAGTCCCCAGATTTTGTGATCACCTGGATTTCGCGTTCACCTGGCTTGAATGACCTGGCATCAACAATCGACCCCACCAAATTTCATGTCCATACACCAACGTTTACCCCATTTGACCTTGAATGACCCCTGATGACCTTTGATCCACTAACCAATACAAACTCGGCCTTCGGATGGTCAAGGGGCACCCATCCACCAAGTTACAGGTACGTGCAACCCTTGGTCTCCGAGAAAATAGACGGGGTCAGACAGACTAGACCCCCGATATTAATATATAGATAAAAAGCGAGCAGTTTTGCTTCAGCACATAAAATCATATATTCACTGCTAAAATCAATGCTTACTCCACGGGATATTTTTGAAAGTTATGGTAGAATCACCACACGGGGCAATATACTTCCAGTAAATTGACACATTACTATCAACAGTGCGAGCTTGGGCATAGGTAAAATGAGCCGATGATCGATGGTCATTACCGAATGGACGTGATTAAAATTTACAATCATTGGTAAATTTCCCATGGACAGTAAATCACTGTGCGAACATGCCTTATGAAGCTGTGTGAGTGACCTATATAAATAATTCAATTATTCTTTGGAGCAGTGCTTTGGGTTCAACAGATGTTTGAGTCTGTTCAGGACTAAGTAAGCAGACTTTAATCGGATTATTCTACGTGTAAGCAGATAAGGAATATAGCATTTAGGGTTAGGGTTGAATACCAGATATGTAATTCGCACAAAATCTGGAAGTGCCACCAATGTTGTAAACATGCCTACCAATGGATGTCTTGATTGGTATTATAATACAATCAAAACCCCACTTTTTGGGCATTTGGTTTAAAATTGGCCTTAGGATTAGGGCTTGCCAGGACTTCAAATTAGCACATTCTTTATTTCCTCTCAAATTTAGTGAGTTCTTATTTTGGAATCTTAGAGTGGTGTGTGTTACATAGTTTACAGTATTAAAGACATTGGTGAACTTTTTGTGAAAATGTTGTGCACATTGGCTAACCTAATATAGGTAGCTCTGAAAGAATAAGGTGTTAGGGATAGTTTAGAGATCGAGAGAATTTCTGTATCCTAAGATAAAGCTTTGTACATCAGATTGCACATACACAAACGTCAGCAATATTTCTCACTTCAGGAATATCATTTAGAATACATAAATTTCACAACAATAAGGGAAAATCCCTTGAAAATCATGAATAGTCATGATATGAATGTATGGATTTCCATGAATACGTTTATAGGGAAAATCCTAGGAAAACTGTATATTTGACATGATTGTTGGGGTGTACTATATGCAAATGAGGATAAAATCCCTGGAAAATGTGAATATTCATGATACAAAGATGTGAATATTATTAATACACATAAGGGAAAATCTTAGGAATATTTAGCTTGATTTTATTGTTGCGTATACTATGATGATGAGGGAAAATCGTAAATATTCATGATACGAATAAAAATATACGAATACATAAAGGGTAAAATATTCAGCATTATGTGATTATTGTGACACACTTTGATAAGGCCAAGGAAAAAAAAAATGTCTCAGAAGACCGCCCACATTTTGTTTAAAATTGGGCCTTTTAGCGCATTATCTTTTTTAGGTTTTTACTCACTTGAATTTTTTTAAATTTAAATTTGCAGAAAAAAATGAAAATTTGGCCGGGAAGTGGCTGAAAAAATGAAGAAAGTGCAATAAAAAAATCCTGCATTTCGCATTAGCATTTTTCTAAAAAAAAAATGCATTTCGCATTTTCACATTTCTTCTGAGACACTTGTTTTTTGGCCTAATAAGGAAAATTCAATAGAAAGTCATGACTATTCACAATGAATTTTTATTATATATCTTTGCTTGTTATGATGCCATTTTATATATGATAATGAGATAAAATCCCAGGCAAATGGTAAATCTTGAATATTCATTGTGAAGATATGATGGTAGTGAGAGTAAACCTTTTATGGAAATAAGATTTAATGTTCTCTGGTGTCTTTGTTGCTATCACTCTTTCACTGCTTCTGTTTGTCGGTCTGTCTGTCTTCATTTTCTGTCATGCTCATTTGCTCTCTCTCTGTCTGTCTCTGTCTTTTTTTCTCTCTGTCTCTCCTCTCTGTCTCTCTCCCCCTCTGTCTCTGTCTTTCTCTCTGTCTCTTTGTCTCTGTCTGTATCTGTCTGTCTATCTCTGTCTGTCTGTCTGTCTGTCTGTCTGTCTGTCTTTCTCTCTCTCTCTCTCTCACCTTGTCCTATATATCATACATCCCCCTTGTATGTACATAAAAAAATTCAGGCAATTATAAGCCCAAACAAGAGTGAATCAAAGCAACTTTGTTCAGCTTTGAACAAATAATATCAAGAAACATTACCCATAGGCCTAAAATCACTCCACCGACGGCAGACTTGGTGTCTTCAGAGTTTCAGTGACACGAGGCATTCCACAGAGAGTCACAGTGCACGTTTTCTAATGTCCTAACACATATATTTAGAATTTGCCCAACACGTAGCCTTCTCGCATTAACAAAGACAAAGTACTAAACTATAAATCTTTGCTTTCCCTGCCATTTGAGCCTAAATGTCATAGACTGACCTTTAACGTTTCACACCATTTTGACTAGAAAAGAGGTATCTATATACTTAATGATCTGTAGATAAAAGTTGCATGAGATTGCTATCATCTGAAGATAGCATGTGGTCAAATGGAGCTAGATTCAGAAATATCTATTATATTTGGGCAGATTTTTATTATTCATTTGTTTTGCTAGGTATATAATATGTTTAATTTTTGCATGTGTGGTTACTTGACTGATTGTCAGATCAACAGACTCTTAAACAGATGTATAAGCTTACGCTTAGAAAAAAATTGTCTAAAATATCCGCATGCATTAGAATATGGAATCACTTTTTTGCATAAATATGGAATCACTTTTTGCATAGCCTGATGTGATATGCCCAATTTGTTTTTTGTGTGTCAGAAAAAAAAAAAAAAACCTAAAAGGCGAGCCAAAACACAAACAATACTTTCCGTATAGTGCTTTGCTAATTTTCTTTTAAAAGACTAAAGAAATAAGCATGGCATCTGTAAAGCGATTTTGCCAAATGTATGTGAAGCTAACTTTTTTTTCCTTAGCAAAGTGTTGTGATATGTGTCGTGTAACTTGTTCATTTCAAAGACTCGAGAAGAGGTGGCTAAATATAAGGCAAAAGGTCAATAGGTTGTGCCCAACTGCTAAGAATGAATTACCTATTTGCAAATTGATTTTAATTTTTTACAATGTTTTTAAAAAGGTTCTTAAATCCTAGGACTTAACATGTTTTTTTTTTCTATTTCTAACAGCAGTAATAAATTCCCAAATGCTATTTCTATTCAATTTCATTATCCTATCTTAGCTAAATGACAGTGGAATACAAGGTTCAGTGACCTTTTCACTAGCAAAGTTTCGTGTGTGTGGTGTTGTAGACTTATTTTGAATATTGCCCTAAATTGAACAGATTTTGATTTGTATTCAAATTTAAAATGTTTGCTAGAAAATCTTTGACCTAACAATATTGAGGCTATTTCATTTTATTAATATTTTCAAATTATTCTGTTCAAATAATTAAAACCCAGTCTCTGAGCGATTTAACACACAATAGTGGAAAGTACCCACTTCAAAGTTCACTATCTTAATATCAGTAGATAGCTTTGGGAAAATTTATGGGCTCAAGTGATTTATAGTAGGTCAGGTTTCATGATTAAAAAGTGATGTTGTGATTAACACAAAGGTTGCTATAATGGTAACATAGTGAAAGGCTAGCTTTTCGTTTTCAGTAGATAGCATATGTTGGT
>JAMKCH010023882.1:0-18859 GCA_023653785.1 Ophioderma brevispina
TCTGGTCAAAGGTCTCTGTTTGGGTTCATTGCGGTCTTTGTGTAATTTTTTTTGCACAGAATGACTGGGAGTTTCATCAGGCTGCGCAGAATGATCCGTATGACTGTGTCATATGGGGTGTTCTGGTCAAAGGTCATCTGTTTGTGGTTATTTTAGGTCATTGTGGTAATTTTTTTTCACAGAATGTTGGGAGTTTCACAATGTTTGCTCCGATGATCTTAGGGACTGGGTCTATGGGGGTGGGTTCGGGTCAAAGTCATCTGTTTGGGTCATTTTAGTCATGGAATGTTTTTTGCACAGAATGGCTAGTGTTCATCAAGGTTGCCAGAAGATCCTTATGGACTGGGTCTTATGGGAGTGTTCTGGTCCAGGTCATCTGTTGGGTGTCACTTTAGGTCATTGTGTAATGATGCTTGTTTGCACATAATGGCTTGGAGTTCAGCCAAGGTTGCTCAACATGATCCTTATGGAACTGGTGGTCATATGGGGGGTTCTGGGTCAAAGGTCATCTGTTGGGTTCACTTTAGGTCATTGTGTTATATGCTTTTTTTTGCCATCACAGAATGGCTGGGAGTTCATCAAGGTTCCTCAGAACGATCCTTATGGTCTTGGGTCTATGGGGGTCTTCTTGTCATAGGTCATCTGTGGGTTCATTTTATATCATTGTGTAATTTTTTTTTTGCACAAAATGGCTGGATTCAAGGTAGCCGATGATCCTATGGAATGGGTCATATAGGAGGGTTTCTGGTCAAAGGTCAATCTGTTGGTCATTTTGGTCATTCTGTTATGGTTTTTTGGCACAGAATGTTTGGAGTTCATCAAGTTTGCTCCGAACGATCCTTATGGTCCTGGGCATATGGGGTGTTTTTGGTCAACGGTATCTTCTGGGTTATTTTAAGGTATTGTGTATTTTTTTTGCATAAATGGCTGGAGTTCAAGGTTGCTCAGAATGATCCTATTTGGACTAGTCATATGGGGTGCCCCCGGGAGGGGGGCCAGGTTTATTCAAAGGTGGAGATGAAAATGGTGAACCAGGACTTCCGACATGCACCCTAAACAAGTATTTCCACCGACTAAAAAAACATACCCTAACAAGCAATTTTTGTCTGGTTTTGCTACCATAAACAAGTCTTTTTGTAGTTGTTACTCCTTAACAGTAAGCAATGCATTGTGTTGATATATACCCTTCATATATCTGGCTAGTATACCCTTTTCCATATTTTTGCTGTTTTTTTGACACCCTAATCAATGTCCAATGCGTCCATCGCCTGTTGGAAAAGAGACCATTTTAATGTTTTCTTGTCCAGGATGGGGTTGTTCTGATCTGTTGGGGTGGGGTTCATTTTAGGTCCATTGTGTAATTTTTTTTTTTTTTGCACAGAACGGATACAAAGGTGGGGGCGGTTTAGAAGAGTTGGAGTTGTAGAATTGGGAGTGCATCAGTTGCTCAGACGATCTTAGGCTGGGTCATATGGGGTGTTGCTGGTCAAAGGTCATCTGTTGAACAGAGGAGACCTGCTGTTGGTGCATTTAGGTCATGTGTAATACTTCTTTGCCACCGAATGACTAGTAATGATGTTCATTCCCCGTACTTGGTGGGTTATCTTAACAGGCACATTTCTTGAGAATACAGAATTTTCATACTTTCTTATTATTTTGTTATTATTAGGGTGACTGAGATCTGGGGCTCATGCGCACAGCTATGAAAGATGTGGTCCACTCTATGATTTCAAGTAACTGTATATTGGTTTTTTAGTACGTCACTGATTCAATCAGAAAGACCTTATGTCTGCATCTGAAAGATCTTCTGTTGGCAGGATTTGTATGTCTCTGTTTCTGTCTCTGTGTGGGTCTAATGTGTGTCCACATTTGTATACATGTTTTGGGTTGACACTTTTTAGTGCAGTGATGGATCAAGTTCATACTTGCTCTGCTTATACATTGAGACAAGGGTTCTTATGTGAGGTAACACATGAGTTCAAAGTTTCATTCAGGGTCACTTATGGTCATATTCACATGTCTGGTACTGTGAGTGTTCGTTTTGCATTTTGATTATGTTGACTGTTTTTTTATCCCCCTGGGCTGAAAGCAGAGTTGGATTATTGCGAGGGGGTGGCGAATGTCCGTATTTATGTTTATGTATATGTGTGTGTGTTTTCCAGTTTGGTTATGGTTTTTGTTTTTTTCGCTTCTCCCTCAGAAAAGTTTTACGTCCCATTAAACCAGACGTGGGGGTTTGTGTGCAAAAGGGTTCCTTCATATGTGGGGTGATGTCAAATTCATATAAGGTCAAAGTTCATCGAGGTCATGTTCCTCCATTTCCATTTGGTTAGGTTTTCATTTTTCATGTCTTGTTCAAAAGGTTTAAGTCTGATTTCTCACGCATTCTCATGTGTTGGGGGAGTCCAAAACGTGTGTGGAAAATATGCGGATCCAAAACATGTGATGATAAACTTGGATGATTACATTCCACCCAATATTCATTGGTCTCCTATGAGTTTTTAAAAATAATGGGGCTCACTCATAGGTCGACCAATTAATTTGGGCTTAATTCGATCAATTTTCTCAAACTTGTGTTAAGGTGCCGTAGGGGTTCCTTCATATGTGGTTGATGTCAAAGGTCACATACCCAGGTCAAAGGTCAACTGCGGTCATGTTCCAGAACAATTTATTGAATTTCGATACCCTGCAACTGACAACTGTGCCAACCAATTTGTTTATACAGCCATCTGGTCAGGGGGATCGTGCAAGTTTACTTGCTGTATTTTTGTATCTTGCCTGCACAAATTCTTGGGCCATATTGCTGCCAGACTTGCTCAGAAGAACCACTGGCCCAAGGTCCATATGTGGTGTACTCTGAATATGGTGAGAGGTCATGTGGGCCAATTAAAGGGGCATTCTTTGAAAATCTATTCATTTGTTTTCCTGTCACAAATCAAGTGCTGCAATCACCAAATTTATTAAGTATAAGCACTGATCCAAGGCCCATATGAGGTGTACAAAGATTGGGCTCAAAGTTTATATGGGTGAATTAAATTAAAGGGGCATTCTGTAACTTTGGTTACAGTTTTGTAGTTATCTCATGCCTAAACACTTGGGCCAATTGCAGCCAAACTTGATCAGAAGAACCACTGGCCCAAGGTTTATATGTGGTGTACTCCAATTGTGGTAAGAGGTCATGTGTGAATCATAATTGGGATCAAAGGGCATGTGGGCCAATAAAAGGGCATTCTTTGATGCAAATGAGCTAATTTGTCAATTGTAATAGGATGATGAAACTTGGTGGATGTGGTCAACATTCAGTGCCAAAATTACTGTCATTTCACGGGTCAAATAACAAACATTGGTAGGATGAGAAACTTGGGTGGGTGTTGCAACATTTAGTGCCGAACCATTTTGAAGTCATTCAAAGTCAATGCAGGGCCACCCAGGTCCAAATACTATACATAGTTCTAGTGGTCATGAACAACCTGTAGGTCATTTCAAAGTTATCTGGGGTCATCCAAGTCAAATCAAAATGCTTGGATGGTCATAAAATTTGTGGGTGTGGTCACATTCAATGCTGAAAATTTTGAAGGCCATTTCAAGGTCCTGTGTGGTCATCCAATGTCACTACTCACAAAATGGTATTTTGTCAGCAATGTTTTTTATGTGTCCTGTTATGAGCTAATTTTTATGGAAAACATACTTCCTTGGTGACACAAAAAGCGTTTTTTGTTACCGCCATTTTAATCAAGTGCATTGCTTGGTATAAGGTTTCAAAAGAAATCTAATGTCAAGCTTAAATGACAGAATTAGACTCAGGGACATATTAACACTTAAGGGTACAAGGGCTTCTTCACTTTCGTGGTGTGGGTTCGTTGGGTGGGGGTCCCAATGTGCATATGGACCCCCTCTGAAACCACTTTACGGTTGATTTTATGAAAACTGCAGTCATTGAGGGGTACATCAACAACTGCATAACAGGCAAAAAATTGAAATTTATTTGTAATGAACTGGTTTTGAGAATAATATTTTAAGTTTTCATTTATTTATTTATTATTTTTTGTAACCATTTTTTCCATTCCGGATAGGTATACAATGCAGTACAGATGCTCCATACACCTTATCCCAAAGCACCAGTACCCTAATACAGGCTCTGCTGTAAGTTGATTATCATATGAAAGATTTGCATTATTTGTTAATCACTGTTTTGCATTGATCATAGATCTTTGAAATACAAGGTTTGTATTTGCCAAAGAATAGGAACAAGATCTTGATAATTTTTGTCCGTATCTGTAAAATACTGTCCACAAGTGAGTCCATGACAGAACAGTGCATGCATGGATATCTGTTTAGTCAAGTTTCTTTAAGTGGTTGATGATTTTGTGATGTGATCTGGGAAAACCCTCCACAATGTCGCACAGGACATTTGTGAAAAATAAAGAAAATGCTTAAAATTGTTATAATACTTACTTATTTTTTTGTCCGATTGTATAAGGCGTAACTTTTGAGTGTGTATCAAAGAATAAAGAAGTAAACATTTAATGGCAAATTAATATTTCAACTCCTGCAGTGATAGAAAAACTCAAAATATACATTTCCCACCATTGTGGCCGGTTTTCCCGATCGCATCCCATTTGTTGCTTGAAGTTACTAGAATCGTGATAGTAGTGATTGAATATGGCAAATTAGTCCCGTCTAAAACAGTCCTGGTAAAATGAATACTATCATTTTGATAGAATTGGTTTGGCGTGAGTATGCCGTGAGTGGCGAGGGGACGGCAGCAGGAGGTCCGTCGCCAACAGGGGGCCGAGTCCCATCCTCCGCTTTGTGTAGAAGGGAGAACAAAGAAGGATGCCCTATGCAATCAGTCCTGTATGTGTATGTGTGATTACATTCTGTGGTGTGTGTGTGTGGTACATTCTGTAATGTGGGGGTGGGTGTGTGTACATTCTGTGTGGTGTAGGTGTTTGTAACATTCTGTTATGTGTGTGTGGTTTGTACGTCTGCATGTGTATGTGTGTGTTGTAAATTCTGTATGGTGTGTGTGTAAATTCTTTATGTATTGTGTGGGTGTTACATCTGTATGTTTGTGTTTGGTGTTAACATTCTGTAGTGTGTGTTGTGTGTGTACGCACATTCTGTATTGGGGTGTGTGACAATTCTGTGTGTTGTTATGTGGGGTGTACATTCTGTAAGGTGTGTGTGCTGTACATTCTGTATGTTGGGTGTGTTACATTCTGTGTGTGTATGTGTGTGTACATTCTGTATGTGTGTGTGTTTGTGTGTCCATTCTGCATGTGTATGTGTGTGTACATTCTGTATTTGTGGGTGTTGAACATGCTGTATGTCTGGTGTGGGTGTACAGTCTTGTATGTGTGGTGTGTGTGGACATTCTGTATTTGTATGGTGTGTGTACATTCTTATGTGTGTGTACTTCTGTAATGTGTGTATGCTGTACATGTCTGTATGTGTGTGTGTTGTGTGTCATTCTGCAGTTAGGTTTGTGAATTCTGTTGTGTATGTGTGTGTACATTCTGTATGTGTATGTGGCTGCATGTTTATGTGAAAGTTTATTGTCCCCCTCCCCGCCGAACGAGTTCGGAACGGGACTATAAAATGGACATCGTCTGTCCGTTGCGTCCGTCTGTGACAAACTGTTAACCCATGTTGTTATACGATTTTATCTGGATTCGTAAGGGCTACGATGATGTATCTAGGTGGAAAGAAGCGGTTGATTAGTTTCTTGCTACCTGATTAGGTTTTGGGCATAAAATTGCTAATTTAGTATCTAATTGCATAATTTATTAACTTTTCCTGCAAGCCCTGTTTACAAGTTTTCTAGAGTTCCGTAAGGCATATAATGATGTACCTTAGTGGAAGGAAGCGGGCCTGAAGAGTTCTCGACCTATTTAGATTTGGACATTTTTAGGCAAATTGAGTATGCAAAATGAGCTAATTAATATGCAAAAAGCAGCGTAATGGCTATATTTGTGACACTGTACATTGGATGCTCAAAATTCCCCCCTTTTGTTTCCCTGCCTGCGCTGCATGAAAAGCCCATCATGGGGCACATCTTTTTTGTAATTTGAAAGTATGTGATATATCAGGGGGGGGGCAGGAACACGATGCTCGATTGGGTTGGGGATTTTCCAAACGGTAATTTGGGGAACTGCTTACGTGCATTTACAATGGCATTCTCGGTCCCGGAGGAACATTAAAAAAATCATCTCGTCTTAAACCTTTGTGCAAAAGATCTCAGTAATATCATGAGAAATGTAAGAAAATATATGACTTCAACAATCCTTCGGGGTTAGTGGATTACCCCCGCTGCAAAATAGTGGTAATTTCCACTAACGGTCATTTAGATTTAAATATTCGGCCAGAGCCCTAGTCTTTAGTCAAGTCTGTGTTACCGTCGATATTCGTAAGAGCGCCCATCCTCCGTGTAAGTCTTTGAAACAACCTAGCACCCGGAAGTGAATGCCGTTTTTACTTTTCTTTTGCTGTTAGGTTGTCACTGTCCTACCCCCCCCTGTGATAAGGCGTCTTATGGTATGCAATGAGCTAATTAATAGCGAATTGCTGTATCTCTAAACGGTTCAATCGGATAGGCAAAATTTGCTTCGCTCACATGAGACACTATGTCTGGGGGTGGGTGTTTGGGGAGGGGGTTTTATGTATTGCAGGTTGGTTGTGGGAGGGGGTGTTGTGTTGCAGTGTGTTGAAGGGGGTGGGTGGTTACATGTGTTAGGGGTTGTCATGGGTGTTAGGGAGGTGGTGTTGTGGGGGTGCTGGGAGGAGTGATAGTGTTTTGGGGGGGGTATAGTGTTGGGGAGTGTTGTGGGAGTGTTGGGGAAGGGGTGAGGGTGTTGGTGATGGGGGTCGGGTGTTGCGGGGTTTTGTGGAGGGAGTTGCGTGTTGCGGGGTGTGAGGAAGGGGGAGGCGTGTTAAGGGGTATTGGGGTTGGTGGGGTGGGGGTGTGGTGCGGGGTTGGGGTGTTGAGGAGTAAGGAGGGGGGGTTGGTGTTGCAGAGTGTTGGGGAGTCAGACACAGGATGTCCGAATAATTTGTGATTTTTGGCTACGCACATCTGGAGGGTTGTTTTTACATAATTTTTTTAAAACATTCTAATTAAAATTGTGTGGGGTTGTCCATTGCAGAAGTTGCACATTTACGAAGAAAAAGATAAAACATTGCTATAATACTTTCGGCTAAGCCGTTCACTTTCCTGTGTTCGATTGGTTGAAAGATTAGCGTTTTTCAGCTCATCAGCCAATCAATAGTTTGTATTGAAATGCGATCTGATACTCGCAATCAGCTGGGCAAGAAATGGCGACGGACTCCATCGATCCTCGCGAGGGCACTGAACACTTTTGCGTTTTTCATTGTACTCACTGCTAGAACACACCGTTGAAATCTTCAGGTACGACTCATGGTGCTCATTTTTAAAATGTGCTCAAAGTTGGAAGTTTAGATTGTTTTGAGGGCAAGGTTGCACTGGAATCCGCGGTTTGTAAACTTGGCATAAATTCTCGCCTTCTGTTGACTTGCACAATACTCTTAAATGATCACGAGTCACATGAATTGTACCCATGAATTTACCGATACCGGCATTGCCAAATTCTTGCGAAGTGCTTCACAAAGTTCTGTAACAAAACGAAGATAAGAGCGGGAAGAGAAGAGGTCGAGGAGAAAAGAGAATGAGGTCAGGATGATCCAAATCAAGGTATTTTATTTACTTCTTAGCTCAATGGTATCAACACAACGCTGCTAGGGACCGATCAGACTCGGTCCGGCATGAGTCCTCCAGGTAACCACGGTGAGTTATTTTATATGTCAATCAACCTGAAAAAAAACCAAACAAAACAAACTTACATGTTGACATCAGAACAATTTTAAACGGGGTAGGGCCAATGCTCCGAACAGTTTTCATACTTTTCCTGTAGCTATTGGAACTTTGAACCTGCATTGCCAAAAATTATTACACAATGAACTTTGATGTAAATAAGTTTTTCTCGTCGGTTGACTGCATATGAAGGGTTGAAGATTAGTATTGTGCCCAAGTTTCAAAGTTAAATCCTTCCCCCACCGGCGTATGTAGGGCAGTGCTTAGTAAAAGGAACTTCTCATGTTCTACCGTGATGAACGTTTTTTATTTGGGCGTACTACTCGCATCACGGTTGAAGCACTTCCGTATACAATAACTTGTAGCAGTGTAAATGAATAGACTCATAGGACAAAGGTTTCGCAAATACTTTGAACAATATAAAATTGTTTTCAATATTATTCGCTCGCCTCGTAAGAACCAAGCACGCAGAGGCCTTACCTGAGAAGGCCTGGGTTTATAGTGACTAGATTGCAAAAAAATTTTATAACAGTAATATTAGATTACAAAATTCAGGGGATCCTCCAATAATTGGGTATAGTTCCACAACAGTGATGACAGCGGCAATACTAGCGCGCATTACTCCAAGTGAAAGCAAATTGTAGATGATTTGTATTCTGTGGGTTTTGCTGTCGTGAGGGTGGTAGAACACTCATGACTTTGAATTTTCGAGGTTTTATTGGACAAGCAAGTATGATAGAAAACCACAACTAGTTTGGACTTGCTTACATACAGTAAATCCATCCTTGAGAGAAAAAGCATACTTTGATTTTCTGTCTACACGACTGACAATACTATCTTTTTATTACCTAAAGACAGGGTAATTCAAACTTATTCAGTGTTCATGTAAGCATTCCAAATATGCAATAACCTGGATTCTAAAAGAGAGTAGTACTGCGTCTTTCTTTCTGGAAATGTCTCAGTTTAAGATTTTTTTACGTGGTTTTCACATTATAAATAGGATTAGTTGGTCGGGACAAGTAGAGACACTTTTTTTTTTAAATTGAGCGTTTTTTTTTTTATAAAATTTATAGAAAAACATTGTCTGTGTTTCAGGTTTTAATACTTGGTCTGAAGTCTGATTTGAGGGTGACATCAGAAAGACGGTACTCCGCACTGAAAGAAATATTAAAGAATTCTCTTTAATTCTGCTGTTTCATAATTAAAAAATTGTTTTTTTTGTTGCTAAGTTTATATAATGTTTGCTTACATTAACCATCAAGCTTTTGAGAATGTTTACATTTGAGTATTAATAGATTTCGTGTAGAAAATATTAACATCACATTCTCAAAAGCAGTATTAAGCAGATTAAAGAAATTCTTTCATATTTCTTTTCATTTCTGAGTTACGTCCTTCTGATTGTCAACCCTCGATTTGGTCAATTTCATTTAAAGGTGCTTGTTCCATTTGTGTCTCTGTTTCCTACTTGATCATGAGAACTTGGCACTTGCAACCACTTCGCAAACCACATATTGAATCAAACAAACTTAAGATATGGGTTTGATTTGCTAAATTTCAGGACGACATTGAGAAAAATGGCAGCCTTTCATCCAATAGCTAAACCGAGATTATTCCTCTCCGCCTTGTAATATTGCCGTGCCAGAATTATTCTAGTGTCAAGACTTCAATATGGGATTATAGAGCATTAATCAGTCCAGCATAATTATAATCCCTTGAGTCTTGGTGTGAGACTGGACTAGGTCAATGTAATATTACACGAAGGAATAACCAAAATGTATGCGATGGTGTGTCCTACTGTCACGACCGCACGCACCTTCAATGTTAAAGTACGTCTATACTGATTTCATATGCAGGCATAACTGGAAAATTAATTTTCAAGAAGCAATCAGGTGTCATGGGAAAGTATGGCCCAAAAGCCCCTCCTTTTTAATATTTTGTTTTTGACAAGCAGAATTACATCCAATCAAAACTACTTTTGGCCAGGCGTGAGCTCTTCCGATCTGCTTGCAGCATCAAGTGCATGATAGGGTTAAAATATACCATAAGCATGGAAAAAACAAGCTTCTCAATGCCCCATAAAATCTGTTTTTGGGGCTGACATTTCGTGTAAAATTTCTGAAATACATGTAACACATCTTAGCAAAATTGGCTCTAATAACATTAGTTTCGTTATAAAATAAGCAACACGATAAGCAACCGCTAGCTACTTTGAAAAAAAAAAAACAATTGGAATAGATTGGGTCTATTATTTTAAGTAATTACAGAGTGAGTATGACAGCCCATTCCTTGTTTTGATTCAGGTTCACTAGGTTCCTTTGACTAGCTCACAACATTTTGTTGAATCTGATCTTTGCGGTTTTTGGTTTAAGCAATTGTTTCCACTGGCCGATGGGCCATTGTGCCGTACTTTCTGTCCGTATTTTCCAAAATTACCAAAGTTTTTTTTTTAAATAATAAAGTTATTCTGGCTAGAATACTTTAAGGAAATAAAAATCTCAACTCTTAAGTTAAGTAGGTGCCAGTTGGACGAATTGTGGATCACAAAATGTCCGCTTTAAAGCACCAAACCCACTATAAATTGTTTATAAACAGATTGTACAAATATTGGCCAATCAGAATCCATAAAAATCCATTATATGCAAATTTTCGAGAATGAATAATGACCCTAAGGGGAGTGATATCCCTCAGTTTGCTTTTGTAATACTTACCGTTTTTTTACTCCAAGGTAAAAAAAACACCCTTAATATCTAATGTGTGCATTGTAACACTTTATTATATATTTGACTTCTCTGCATTTAATGAGTGCAAACTTCGGGATGGCGCCATTAACATGAAAGGTTCATAAGTTGGTAAAATAAAATGCCCACCAGTGACACCTTTACACACAAACACGTCTCTACAACAATGACTGCTAAAATTACCATTCATCGCAAAAAAATTATATTTAATATTTTCATTGACAAGAAATAAATCCTATCCCCTTCCCCTCGAGGTTAAATATACAATACCTTTACAAATGTGAGGTTCTATAGTTGGGAAAACTTGGAAAGTTTCCTATAGAAAATTCGAATGATATCCAAAAAGAAACAAAATTAGACTAGTATAAATGTAGACTATAATCAATGATCCGATTCTTTGGAAGGTTTATCATCAGAAGAGGGTTACCTACTACAATTCAACACCTCCCCCGTTTATATGCAAACTACATGGCCAAATTGGTAATTTACACTTATTTTTATATTTTAAAAATGCACCCTTTTGTCTTTTTTCCCTAGCAAATCCGGAAATGAGGTATTCTGTTTGGGCCTTACAATTCACTAAAATCACTACTGATAATACCTGAAAGTGTTATTGCATTATAACAAAGTCCAATAAAGCCTGAATCTTATCTAATCATCCTTTTTGTTAAAAACACGGGAGAGCCTGGGTATAGCAGCCGACGGTGAAACATAATTAAAATTCACTCCATATCGCTGCGTCCGGTACAGGCTGCATAATCCATACAAAGCGGTGCTCCACCCACCATTAGGATATCCTTCCATGCTTTCACGCTTACGACTGCTGAATTCTGCAAAATTCTTCTGCGGGACTTTGGCCAATCCGTCACAATTTTTCACGGTAATGTGCAACTTTTTCATTTGCCATACCCGGCAGTAATTAAAGGTATTCTATCCCCGATCGTTCTGTGCAAAAATTTCGTACTTCGTCGATATGCGTAACCAAAGAACCATTTCCGTTCATCTTTGCAAGTCGAACATCCTATGGTCCAGAGGAAGTGGGGGGTTTTTGCAGGGTTTTGGGGTGGGTGTTGCGGGGTGTTGGTTTTTGCAGGGTGTTGGGTTTTGCATGGTGTTGGGGATGGGGTGGGGTGCTTCGGGATGTGTTTGGAGGGGATTGGGTGTTGTAGTTGATTTATCGCATGTTGGTGATCGTGACATTCGGCGGTGACAGATTTTACGCATCGCGTAATACGAGTTTTCGCCTTGTTCATAGGAATGAATATTTGTTGTTGAATTTATGCAAATTTTAAGGTTTTGTATGACAGGTGTCTGTAACATGATAGCTATAGACAGGCCCATTTTAGAAAATACATAATAATAATAAAAATAATAAACAACATTAGTAGAGCAAAAGAATACAAATGTTTGAACTCGAAAGAAATTGTAGACAACATGAAAACAACTTAAACACCCAGCTTAAACAGAAGTTACACTTCCACCTTAAACAGAACACACCATAATTGATCATAAAAGTCTTGAGCATTGTTTTCAAATTGATCAATTGATACTCACAAAATGAGCTGGCTTTGAAAAATCAACCTAAGGCGTATTTGCTGTAGTGTTTTTGGGTGTCCGTCTGCAAGAATTTGCATAAGGCGCATAGGGAATTACTCTGGTCGTATGTCTGTGTATCTGTGTCTGTTGTCAAAATTTACCCTTAATTTATTGCAAATGCCTTATAGTTTCCGTAAGGACTTCGATGATGTAACTTGGTGGAAGGAGGGGGTGGGGTGGGGTGACATTTTGGTGACCTCCATGACCTCATGTGACCTTTGGTTGGTCAATGTTAACCCTTAATATTGTTATGCGTGTGGAGTTCGTAAGGGCTATTATGAGTAACTTGGTGAAGGTACGGGGTGGTGTGGGGTGGACCCATGCTTGTGACCTCATTGACCTTATGAATAAAATATATGTATTTTTATTAGTATTATATTGCTACTATCACATGTAGTTAGGTGAAAGTGGCTTGGTTGTTATTCATTCATTACAATGTTAAGGCAAGAGAAGAAGGTTCACTTCTCATAAAGGGGAGGATAGGCAAATTGTTGCTTAATTTTGATGGACTCTTTGTTTTGACATTTCAAATTCTTGAACCAATCACTCCTATAAACTAATTTCTGTAAAAATGAATAATAACATACTCATATTTAGGGATGCCATGCACTGTAGTATCATGATGCTGCATTTATTATTTTTCTGTAAATAGGAAACAGAAAGGAAACATTTTTGCTTCAAAATATGGGCAATTGTTTGTACACAGCTCATATCATTAACATTGTGACAATCTCTCCACTGCTGCTGCACCCTTTAGAGAGAGAGGGTCTAACGCAAGATAAAATGTCTGGCCTTACTGCACATCACTTTGGCCACTAGTGCAAACTCACAACCTTTAGATCATTAGTGGCCCTTCTTTACTGGACCACATAAGGCGGCAGCTATTGGATATGGTAACATTACATGAGTCTCCAGTAATATCTGCCTTTATAATTATTCTGCTTATAGGCAGAGCCTTAGTTATATGTGGACCAGGCTGATAACAAGCTATTTTTTTCATGGATAGGTCCAGGAATATGTGTAGAATAACATACTTAAAAGTCCCCAGATCCGTTGGGGAACTTTGAAGTTCAACATGTGGCATCCAAAAGGCCGCCATTTTCCCATTTTTCTGATAACTTGGCATCCAGATTTATGAAAAGTCCAAAGGTGGTCCGAATCACTGTTTTAAGGTACAAGAATCCTGAACTGTACCTATGTAAACAAAAGCTTCTATATACCAAAACCAAGATGGTGCCCAAACTTCACTCAGATGTGCCATTATGTTCCATAAATTGCTTCCCATCGCTTAAAATCTGGACAAGTGCCCAAATGTATGTTTTAGTCTACGCATTATTAATACACTTGTTTTCCATAGTTCCCAAAACTTGTATGTACCTTAAACATGCACAATACATTTAAATTGTGCACCATAGCTAGTGTATCAGTCCTTATAACTTCATCATTTGAGTTTACAGCTGTTGGTGCAAATCTCTTCCTTATCATCATCAGCAGCTAGTGCTGGTGCTGTGTTATGACATGACTGGCCGCTTTATTTATTGCACATCGAAGTGCAAAAGAGTGCAAGCTTTTGCAATTGAAAGTCATATTGCTGCAACCATCAGGTTTGCACCCACATGATACCATGTTAAGCAAGGTGTCAGGTGCGCGCAACTGGAATGGCCATTTCTACAGGCAGAAGTTCTCCGTCTTGTAATCACCACCCCATTCTGTTGGAGGCAGATTATTGCTCATACACTGTTGAACTGTGTGATAAGTGTCATTTGAATGTTGCAGCACTTGTTGGAGGCTAGCTGAAATTTCAAACTTAAACATGTTAAAGAACTGCGACCAATTGCTCTTTTGTACGCAATGAGACAATATTTGTTGAGTGAGTCGTAGCTGCTGGCCCCGTAAAGCTTCAAAATAAAGGCTTCTCCAACTCTCTCCACATCCTTGTGAGTGTTTTCACTGTTTGTAAAAGTATCAAGAGAGTAATATTTCTGCTTCTTGTGTAACAAATTGAATGCCTTAGTCTTACCCTGATGAAAAAATTACAGACACAGTATCACAACCTAGCACCGCATGAAGAAACATTAGGTGATCTTTCGTATCTCTTATAGTATCCTTAATATCACGGGTGCAGAAAATGTTACAGCCTTGCTGCGGCATAACATGAACATGTCTGTAGAATCACTTGCTCTAGTCACTAACATGACAAGTAGGTCAGTGTCATTTCCAACTACAACTACTGGAGTCTCCTCTGTCTCTGCTACAGCTAAGGCTGTTGAAACTATCAGCCTGTTTGACACGTATGTCAGCCATTAGCAATTTCTCATGCGGAAGTTGAATGAATCTCTTCTTATTGTACTATTTGCCAAGAATGATTCTTGGCTAGTGGTTGTTGGCATGCTTTCCTCAAATATGTGTCTCGAGATGTTCCCTTTTGGGCTCGCTGTGCCTGTTCCGCACCCTTCGTGGACATCCCACTGCCATATCTATCGAAAACAACTGTTGACCACCATCATCATAATTCTTCAGGATGTATGAAAAACTTAGGCTGATATATGTGGATGGTTGGTCCACCATATATGACACAAGGCCATCCTGGAAGTTGGTTTACGGGTAAAGGTCACCCAACAGGTCACCAATGACCTTTGTTGGCGCTCACATTTCCCCGTCTTTGAATAGAGAAGGTGGCTGAGGCGCCAGTTCATAAGCAAGGAACTCTTCCATCTCAGAGGTATCACAGACAGCACATTGACAATGTGGGTCCATGTACTACCTCAGCTTGCTCCCATTTGTGATGCAATGGCGCAATTCACATTTGTTCGCACAGGTACATAGAAGCAACATAAAGACCTTTGCCCAAATTGACACCATCAAGAGTTAAAAAGGGTTCGCCCGCATCTTGTTTTGATTTGCTGGAAGCCCACCATCCACAAAAGTGATGGTCTAGTTTGTCTTACAACTGGACTTGTTGCCAATCCGTCTTGTGTTTGAATGTACAGCAATGTGCCTGTGGAGCTGAAAAGGAAGGCCACATCGCAATGTCTGGAAAAAAGAACCCCAGTGCAGACTCAACATCCATGGAGAGGTTGACCAAAAGTAAATAAACTGGCTCAAAAGAGAAAGAAAACCGTTAAGAGTCAGAGGACGAATATTGAGTTAATCCATCATTCCTATTCAACAGGATTTACATGTGTCTTGAATTAATAGCTCTGAAAGGAAGAGTTTTTCAAAAACGGATATATAAAGTGTGAAAAGGTCAACAAAAGGCCATCTTTGGTGAACTCCTTCACCCAGCAATCCAAAGCTTCAAGGGATATATAGCAGCAGGATGTCCACGAAGGTGGCAAGGACATCTCGAGACATAATCTTTGAGGAAGGAAAGCATGCCAACGGCCACTAGCCAGGAATCATTTTTGGCAACAAATAGCAACAATAAGAAAAGATTTTCATACAATTCGTGCAGGGCCCCGTTTATGCAGGATTTTTTCGGGGGGTGGTGGGTCTCGAAAAAAGTGGACTTTTTTTGAAAATGGACACCTAAACCCCCTAAAATGATCCATTTGAACATCTCATCACCATAAGAGTGGACTTTCGTTTCAGTCATTTTCTCTAAATTCTGGACCTTTAAAACAAATCGGCAAAAATTTGACTTTTGTCATGGTGTACGGGCCTGTTCTGTGTTGAAAAACATTGCTTAATGGCTGGCATACGTGTCAAAACAGACTAGAAACAAGGATTTACAGACATGTTAATAAAGTAATGACGCAGCAAGGCTGTAATGGTTTCCACAGTGATATTAGGAAGCTAGGACTACCAAAGATCACCTAATGTTTCTTTATGCGATGTCATCAGGGGTTGATTGTGGTGAATACGGTTTGGTCTGCCATTTTTGTAGGGTAAGTTAAGATAAGGCTTTCCACTTATGAGATAGAGCGTGATGCAGGATCATTATGGAGAGAACAAAGTTGTCGAGGTCAGAAAAACTACATAAAATGTGATGAGCAAGCCAAGCCATTATTTTAGGGTTTTTTCCGGCCGAGGATACATTATGAAGCCCTTAGATAATACTGCAAACCCTCTTCTATTCTATTCCTCAAGCCAGCTTGATTATAAGAAGAAAATGTATTGTGCGACCCACTGTGCAGAAGAATGCGCAAGTAAATGACCCATCAGAAAGCGGATGTTTCAATAATGGGTAGTACAGATGTGGCCAGCAGCCAGGTTCATGTCGTAACCGAGCTAGCACTAGCTGACGATAAGGAGGATGAGGAGATTGCACCAAGAGCTGTGAACTCAATTGAAGTTCAGGACTGATACAACACGTATGGGCTATTTAAATTGTTTTTGCACGTTAAGGTACTAAAAGTGTGGGTCCTCTGGATAATAAGTGTATTAACATTATTGGTAGTGAAACCTTACTCTTGGACAACTTGGCACAGAATTGTAATGACGCTGGAGCAAATTTATTGAAAAGGTTGGCCAATTTTCAGTAATATTTGGGCGCCATCGGGTTTAGGTATGTAGAAGCTTTGTTTACATACGTAACAGTTTATTAGATTCACATACTTAAAGCATATGTTAAGGACACCTTTTTCACTTGTCCTGCTAATAGGATTGCAAAGTTATGATAAAAAGTGGGGAATGGCAGCAATGTTGGGTGACATTGTGGTTTAGGCTTATAGAAGCTTTTGTTACATAGGTAACAGTTTTAATGAATTAACTTGTACCCTTAAAAACATGATTAGACACATTTTTTAATTTTCATGTTTAATCTGGATGCAAAGTAAATAAAAAGGGAATGGCGGAACATTTTGGACGCCATCTTGTTTTCAAAGTTCCACAACTGGAATTCTGGGACTTTAGTATTGTGATTCTACAAGTATTCCTGAGGACCTCTCTGAAAAAAATCAGCTTGTTACAGCCATCTCCACCTTAAGGCCATATTAGCCTAATGCCTCTGGCATATTAGGGCCCCTCCTAATGGTTTTATGAAGCTAAAAGGGATATTTGCCCAGAGGGTGTTTTGAAACCAATTCCAAATGCATTGCAATGTACCTATACCATAACCTGTACTAAACACATGTAGTAACTTGGAAACAAAACTTGTTCTACAATTTTAAGAACCACAAGACTTTCATGATTATGTGAAAATTACTCAAGTACTAGTGCTTAATATTATTGGGGCTACAATCAATTGTAAAAAGTCAGGGTTTTTATGTTTTTAAGAATATGGATTTTTGTGGGAGCACTTGATGGTTGACAATCAGAAAGACTAACTCCGCACTGAAAGAAATATTAAAGAATTTCTTTCATTCTGCTGTTCATAATTAAAAATTGTTCTTTGTTTTACTAAAGTTATATAATGTTTGCTTACAGTACCATATTGAGCTTTATGAGATGTTTACATTTGAGTAATTGAATAGATTGCTTAGTAAAAATATTAAACATCACATTTCTCAAAGAGTATATACAGCAGAATTAAAGAAATTCCTTTAATATTTTTAAGACATCTATCAGTGATTTATCCGACAGAGTGAAAAATTTGCAGGATAGTTTAAAAGTGAAGGATAATTTCTGTAGAATTCTCATAATTAACCTTTTCCATGAAGAATACAAACAGGAAGAAAACGGCAGTGTCAAAGAAATACAAAATCTCCATTCAATTACGTTTTGTAGAAAGTGTCCCGGTCGGGACAATGAGGATAAAATAACCGTTTGTCTTTATTAGGCTGCGTTTGGTCGTATCACTTGCATGCGGTATGGTAGAATAAACCATACTAGTTCCGGCATGCAAAATCTGGATTTTGATGATTTTTTTGTTTAATCTATCGGATTTTATCAAATCACTGATAGTTGGCTTTAAGTGGCTTAGGTTACATCTTTCTGATTTTCAACCATCGACATGACCTTATTGAGTTAAAATTTCCCAAACTGGTGCATTGTAGATGGACTTCAAATACCCCCTCTGGGATATTGCCCATGCAGTATAAGCATAAAAGATAATGTTATGTTTATTTCCCTGCAATGTGAAAAATTTCCTATAATCATTTCTGTAGTGATTAAAAATGCCCAGTATTTTTTTTTCTGAATTTAATCCGATGTTCTTCATATGCCGGGTGTCGGAAGGAACAGATAATTTAAGCCACCAATGCCTTTCAGTGCTTCCTCTCCATGATTATGGTTACACCCGCATGGCAGTAGTTAATTCCACCACATCAATATGGAACAAGTGTCCGATGATAAGGTAATGATATTTGAAAGTTTGTGTTAGTTTTATTTCACATGTTTTAACCTGCTGGGACAATTAACAATTTTTTTTTGCCAGTATATGATGTGTGGTCTTTCATTTTAAAGGCACTATCAGTGATCCACCCAAAAGACTCAAAAAATTCTTGGGCAGAGTAGCTATAAGTGAAGGATGGATCTGTAGAATCTCATAATTTTTTTTTTCAAATAAAAATGACAAAAATTAAGAAAACTGCATTGTTCAAAGTATGAATCTCCAATCAATTTCTTGTTGCAGTAAGATGTCAGTTCGGAACAGTAATAAACTAAATAATTTGATTTTGTCCTTATTAGGTTCTTTCAGTCTTATGAATTGCAGTGTATAATAAGGATATATACACTTAATAAGGCATGTAATCTGATTTTTGGTGATTTTTTTAATATGCAATTTTTTCTGATTTAGCAAAAAAAAGAATAT
>JAMKCH010023883.1:0-99295 GCA_023653785.1 Ophioderma brevispina
CCGAGTTGTCGGCGGCTAAAACCGTCACCCCCCATCAATTTTCTAAGGAAAATGTGATGAGGAGGGTGCTAGTTACCTACCCTGGTAGAATGAAAAAGAAGATCTACTACAAGGCAATCAGCCTCTTCTGAAAGCTTGGCTGGCCATCCAGACAACATACTGCATTTTTGTATGGTGGGGATAGTTGCCCAAAGGCTGGCCCCGCCGAAACTGTGGATTGGCGTCAGGAAGGGCTCCGTTCATTATCTTTGTGCTCCATAAATCGCTCACACAAACATATTGCTGAGTGGTGAGCTGTATCCGGGCCCACCCGTTGACGGGGGACACAACCGGATTTAAACTTTGGTTTAACTAACTAAATTATAAAATGGCAAAAGAAAATGGAATCAGCAATTTAGAAAACAGGAAACTTTGGTCTTTTCACGGAAATAATAATAACCTGAGAACAGTTTTCCTTTGGTGGTACATCAAATAAATTTTGTCATGAACCAACTTTGGTGTCTTATAATGCAAGAAAAACCCGAGTGTGTAATATATCCTTATCGAACCCTCACCACTCGGTTTTTTTAATAATGCGTAATTGCCTAAAGTTCTTCGATTTGCAAGTGGCATGCAAATTTAAAGGGGCATTTCAATGATCACAGCCTTAGTCCCCCCCACACCGACTTGCCTACAAAAATTTGAGCTTTTTATTACTCATCTGAACTGTTAACATTAGAAATCCATGTCTACCTAAGAGAAGACTGGGGAGTTCCTGTAATTTAATTGTCCAATCCATTTAACCACGGTCTGTATTCCTTCGTTAAACATCATAACCAGTTAATGAACTGGCCCGGAATTTGGGCCGTAGTCTATCCACGCAAATGCAATTCTTGCACCAAATCGTATCTGTATCGAGTCTACCCGGCTTTGGCATTTGCATCTAATATCATCTTGAACCATAACAGTTGGTTTTGTACGTACCTATGGTTATGTTTTAGATCCAAAATAAAGTCAGTTGAACAGCAGTTATCCACCAAAGAATCCCAAATGTACGAAGCACTGTGGAGCTGCCATTACCGGCTGCATTCCACTTAGCCAGTTTCTAGAACCTTTTTATAGATCCCTCTGTAAGTGAAGCACCGCGAATTGGGGCCGTTTATCGGTGTATCCGAAGTCGATCCACTCACGTACAAGAACTTGGTAACGGGGGATTTCCCATTTTCCGTAAACGTCGGAAACCATTTCTGGAAGAAGCATTTGAACTGTTAACTTTACACATTTTCACTGACGGCGGGTTAACATATTTGTGGGAAACTTTGACTTTCATCCATTAACTTGAATTACTGAACAAAAGTTAGTAATGGGTTGCTGACACGTGTACACGGGTCTGAATTTTTTAAACGTGTAGTGACCCTTCCTTTCGTGTAAACGTTTAACACGTCCTCAGGCACTGAGTACCTAAGACCGAATAAACGGCCGGCGACAGAATCTTACCTGCAAATCTGATTGTATCTGTAAGAAATTCTCGATTTTGTATTTTATGTCAAGGCAAATAATATAGTGTTCTATGGGGACTTTGGAAACAACATTTGGCTCATAGCGACAAAACCAACATAGGTCACAATCAACTAAAAAGTTTGTAGACTAAAGCTTTTCTTCAGGAATATCTATTGATCAATGATAAATATGGAAGGATGGCTGGCATCACAAAATTAGCCCTATTAAGTAATTAAAACAAAAAGTCTCGTGTGGTTCAGTGAATCCAAGCGCTTCGCCTCATAAGCCTAAATTTGTGGGTTTTTCGCGCCCCGGCTTTCGCCCAATGTGTTTTGGTTTCATAATGGGCAGGCCTCTTACCTCTCTTGGCTCTACTGCCACACCAGAGTATAAATGGGTTACCGGCATATGCTGGGAATGCAAAACAGGCTCGCTTTGCGTTAGGAGTGGCTAACCCCACAGCACATTATATAGGGGATTCTGGCCCAAACCACACTGACGAGAGATGGGATTACACTGACATCGGCTGCAGGAGCAACCCGATTTTATCTGCATTCAACACAAAAAAGCCATTCTCTGGTGACTGAAAATACTTTGACTTGCCAACTTTATATGCCGGCTGGCTTTTTATAATATTTTTGTTGTAAAACTGTTTTTAGTAATCAATCCGAGTCCCAATCTATCCATCTTCACTTTTGTGTTTGCTATTTAAAGGTGCTGGTGATTTCGCAATCGTCTATTGTGGGACCCCACCCCCCCCTCGATTTTAACCCTGAATAGTATCGAATTTGATATCAATGACAGGCCGTATTTTTCCTCATTGTCGTCCTGAAATTTGAGCCCTCAAATCCATTACATTCCCCAGATATAAACAAAAAAACACCATTTTAGCTGGTTAAAACCATCACTTATTACGCACAGTATGAAATAGCCGGAAATTTGCAACACACATTATTGGCGTCTACCATCAAAACTGCAAGTTTGTTTCCCACGTACTTGATGGGGTGTAGTGCAAGTGCCAGGCTCTCATATCAAGTAGAGGACACAATACACAAAAATCAGAACAAGACCTTTAAAATGTGCCTGTGTCTCTTTAAAGGGACAACATGGCGTCTAGGTATTAGGCAGACCTGTCTTATTTAACACCCCATAAGCTCAAGATTGAAAACTCATTTATTGAAGGATCAAATACAAAATGTCGAGTCAACGAAAATGACACGTTACACTAGCGATGTGTGGTGCTTGGTGAGGTCAGAACGGAGGTCTTGGACACGTTTCCCTTGTCTTTGGTGCTACTCCTAGCCCATATTCGCTTCAGCGGTTCCATTGTTTTAGCGCACTGATGTGAAACGACACACTCATTCACTCAAAACTAGCGAGACAAAGCAATTCTGACCACATGGGTGCATAACCAGAGTGTCTCGCCTCGAGGACGTTTTCAATGAAACTGCAAACCCGATATCAGCTCGTCTGCGCCACCGGTGCCGACGTGAGGATCAGTTAATTTGCCATCTTTTCCCTAAAGTCCCTGGTGTGTTAGTCCCATGAATTTGCCTATCCTACGGTCCAATTATGCAAACGGCTAAATAAATTGTTTCCGTATCCCCATCAATTTATTTTCGCTCAACAGACGTGGAAGTTACGTCAGTCGGTTTCCCGTATAGTACCCACAGAGAAACTTCAGGAGGTTGTGTGAAAGACATCCAAAGCCGCTTCACAGGTCTGTACATCTCTATCCCCCATATTTTGGCCTCGAGTACTGAAAATGAGGAAGACAACGCACAGACCGTTGACAGGACCTTACCGTGGGACCCTTTGCTCAAGATGATGTAGACATGTGAAGTGAAGTAGACCTGAACAGTCAGATGCATTTGCTGTTAGCTGTCACTTCTTCTGTTGATGTTTTTTGTGTTGATGATCTAGATGTATTTTTAGAATCCACGATGAATTTTTAACAATCCAAACTGAGAGATGTCCTGTGGTAACCATGAACAATAACTGAGGGTTGTTACGGATCACCAAACTTCAGACCGTTTAATAGTAGAGGTGTAAAAACCGCGCGGCCTATGTTTTTTAGTGTTATTGATATTGGATCGGAGGTCGTTTGTGTTTGGGACTTCGATGACTTATGTCCCCAGGGGGCGCCAGCCCCCCAAGGGAAAATTCCAGAGAACCAAACAACAATACCTCCAGCCAATCATAACCTAAAAACAATAGTTGCGCAAGGTTTCCTTTTTCAACCTCATTCATAACTGTAACTATTGCCTAAAAAATCGGTGGTTCTTGGGTTTCCCCGTACAGAATCCCTACAATGCAATCTGTTCATTTATGCAGATGCATTAACTCACCCCTATTTAAAAATTAACGAGTCTCATGATGCATTTAAAATGTAAGAGGGGTTTTCGCCCTACGTCATAACGGATTTACAACCAACTCTTTTGCCCCAATTAGAATGCGGCTTAGTAACTGACATTTACACCAAGATTAATGCAATCTTAAACCATAGTACATTTATTCAGTTATGGGCCACCACCTAGGACTACGGAATACATTGCATGATTTTGTGGTGATTTCTAAACCGGGAGTATTTTGACGAAGGAAATTCGCCATGGAAAAGGAAGTTTTATTAGTGTCCAATTTCTTTTATATACTTTGTGTTGAACGCTTTTAGTCTTAGGCCAATGGGAATATACAACTGTTCTGGAACATCATGTTTTTAAGTTCAGAGAAGTTTGGCCAACGTGGACGTCATGTGCGGCTCATGATAGCCTGCCTCATGCATGGTTTAGCCTAACAGGTAAACATCGCCATATGGCGTGGGCTCTACAAAATCTCTTGTCAGGCTTGCTTGTATCACATGGGTATACTTCCTCAATCAAGTTTTATATGATGGTGTGCCTGAATATTAGTATTTGTCTTGTTTACATTCTGGATACCACCTGACCAGTGGAGCCGTTTTGACATGACATGACATGGCATGGCATGGGTTGGATAGGACCTAGGCTATAGCCTAGCATAGGCGATGGTTCATAAACGGTTGTTGATTCATTGTTACACGTTTGACTGCAGGCAGCTCTAGGACACCAGTGTCAATGTCACAGCACTTATAACCATGGGTAGGTTTTAGAATATCAATCAAGAAAAATCGTGCAACGTTTAGTTCTTCTATAGTACCAGACAAAATAATAATTTTACTGAAATAGCCGTCAGGCTCAGTCAGAAGTCACAACTTGGTCATGACATAAAATCCCGCATACAATTCTATCAACACGCCCTTGGCCTTGTAAATTTTAGTCAGACTATGAATACATGAAAAACAATATTTTGCGACATGGGTTGAGTGGGGTTAAATTTAAATTTTTTGAAATATGCACATTTCCAGTTCATGACCACATGACTTTTTTCAGTTGTACCCTAAACCCCCCTACCCCAAAGTAATGTTGCTGTGCTCCATGCAAAATTGCAATATGGTCATGCTTGAAACCTTGTTGTATCATGTTGTATTGAGCTTGTGTTTGTCAGCACTGTCAAGCATGCCTTTGTTACTGGTTGCATGTTTATTTTTTCCTGCAAAAAGTGAGGAGGGCGGGTGTAGGCATGTTTTTTATATTTTTTATTAACGAAATGACAACTAAAATTTGGGGCCCTTTTCACTGAAAATTGATATTCCCACTAACTTCCAGCCGGCATAGAAAAAGCTAAAAAATTGGTGAGGCCTTTTTTATTTTTATATAGGGTTTGTAGGGAAAGATCCATGTCTCTAAAATCACATGAAATGACCGTGCCCAATCATTCATCAACTTTCAATGGATTGAAACATTTAAAAAAAATTTAAGCATATCCCGAACGTGAGGAGGGAGGGCTAGCTACTATAATCTTTTTTTTTTATGCAGCCTTTCATGGGTTGGTGTTCCAGACATCTGATGATGAGAATCTAAAAATATGAACGACATTTTCGCAATCTTTTTTAAATTGTTTTTAACCCTGAAAATTTAAACCAGAGAAGTTCCATCTTAGACTAGTGTACGTCGTTGGCATGACCACGATGCATTCCATATCATAGACATAGACAGAGCCAAAAGAGCCTCGCCGCGTGGGTTTTACGCACTTGAGTGTTCTTGTTGGATGAAAGAACAACACAACGATCATAACTTGAAAAAAAACAAATTCCATTTTTAATTTTTTAGGTTTTTTCTTTTTTTAATTTGTTAATTATATTACAAATGACTGTTACATGCAACTTTTGTTTATTCAGAGGTCCTACTGCCCAGGGCCGTTCCCCAGGTCACTTTATTGCATAATTAATACACGCGTCATCATGGGATCGACTGTTGACAAATGTTTATGTCAAGATGATGTGTGGGGAGAACTGGGAGATAAGCGCGTTGTGTGTTTTTGGCTGTTGGTCATTGCAGATCATGGGCCATGGGGACTCTCATTTTACGAAATATACTTAAAACTTTAGTCCACTAAAACAGCTTTATTCACCTTCTATAAAATGCTCACTGCCACATGCACTTGTTATCCTCTCAATTGTGCGGTCATTCTCAAGTTAGATATCGTGCTCTCGGAAGCTAAAAAATATGCAAAATGCAAACCAGCTAGCATGTCATGTTGCCGGTACCGGGTGGTAAGTGCCCCATCCCATGTGCGGTAAGCCGGGGCGATAATCTCCCGCTAAATTATGCCGGTTGCAGCATGCTAAGCACAGATCTAGCAATTCTCCCTCAAGTGTCAGACCGTGTGATTCACAGTCTAATCTGCCACACCATATCCCCAACTGCCAACTTGCAGTTAATATTTGCTTGAAGCTGTCAAATTCCCATAGAGTTTCATAGGGTGGTGGCACAATCCAAAATTCTTTCCCAGACCAGGTTCTACATAATTATCCTTCATCGTTTTTCTCAGTTTCTTGTCCGACCCAACCCCCCCCCCACCCCCACCCCGGCTAAAAAACACGGGTCCATTCATGGGGTATAGTCTAGAACCCAACATTCGGCTCACTTAAGGATCTTTAGCCCTTGAGGTATTCTAATTTCGCTATGGTCTAACTTTCGTCATGTCACCGTCCATCACATGATCATGTCCATAGGCACGAGAGTATCAACGTTTATATTACATGAATTCACATGTCAACAAAATATTTTATTTACCTTATCTCATCATAACCAAACCATCTACACAACGTTTATGTTCGTTGTCATTATGTACTGGGACTCGCTTTAAACATTTCGTGGATTTCCATGCATTCAGACTAGCCGCCTTCCCAGCTCTTCTCGCCATTGCTGATTCACCCCGCGAGCTTGGTCAGGTCTCGGGAAATTTTGTATCCTGTTCAGGGCAACATTTATTCATTTTGATCTGTCGTCTTGATACGTCACAAAAGCCGATTCCTTGTTGATGCGCGTATGACATCACAAATCCGAGGTCATTGTGAGATCATCAATGACCTGCGTCGTGTATGCGTATGTAATGTACCAATAAGATGTTTGATTGGCGTATCGAGGCACACATATACATAAGTTATGAATCATCAATAACACTCACAAGGGATTAAAAAAAATACCCTAATTATACCACCATCCTTTCTTGAAAATGTAGAAGTACGTAGCATTCACATTGGGTTGTATAGGAATTTTGGATAATCTACTACTGGTTTGCAAACGGCGATGACAATTAGTCATGCTACAGTACACCAATCTCCTCTGAGAATGATGTTAATTCCTAATGGTAATCAGGTTGTAGCTAGAACTACTTCATGGAGGTGCGTAAACTTCTTAATGTCTACACTTATGGACAACTCTAGAATTTATGTGGTATGTTTTGTCGGGGGTGGGGGTGTCACTGAAGTCAGTGGCCTGGCAACCTTCCAACATACCTTTTGTTGCCGTCAGTGGAGTAAGTACCAGTCATGCGGCCTGGCGCTGATCAGTGATAGTACAACTTCCCTGGCGTTACATGGGCGAGCATAGGAACTTTGAGTTCCACCAGCTTTTAAATTAATTGGAAAAAGATATAGAAATTGCTGTTTTTTTTGGTCTTAGAAGAGTTTAAACAAGGGGTTACGCGGATTAATTACCATTGGGAATGTGAATTGGCTCAACTGCTTTCCAATTCACATGTGGGCACGTGGTCCCGTGGAGTGACGCCGACTCATGATCTGAAGATTACGGGTTTGATCCCCCTGCGGCCTGGTGTTTGTGCCTTGGGCAGGCAACTTTACCTCACCTTGCTTCGTCGATACCACCAGCGCTTTCGGGTAGCTGTTAAGGGACTATTACAATCTAAGTGCTGATAGATTGTGCGCGTGGTCGGCTGCCGACCTTAGGTTGAAGCTAAATGATTGTGAACGATTTCCTGATGGCACAGTAATAATAATAGCAACCAGCGCTGGTAATCTTGATGAATGGCCCTTGAATAAAAAGCAGTGTTCATTATATTATTATCTATAATTAAAAATCTTTCGTACTTTTTTTTTTCAATTTTGCAGTAGCATAATTCTATACAGAATAACCCTCTTGCAATGACAACATTGAATAGTGGTCATGATTTTAGTTGATTTTTGTTTTTTAAAAGAAAAATCGGCTTATCCATAAATGTTTGTATTTCCTCTGTGAATTACTTTTACAGCATACTTTGCAGACTGGGACAAACACAAAGACGAGCGACAGATTTTCTTAAGAATTGATTGTGCCCTTGAGAAACTCAAAGATTGTTTACATTATCAACTTTTTGGGATGTGTTGAAATAATGATTGCATTGTATTTGAAACTTAGTCTTTATTCAGCCAAACAAGTGCATAGTGCCTCTTTTGATGGGTAAATTCTTCACATTTTAAACAGCCTTGTATTGTTGATGGCCAATCCTGCTGGTATGATTAAAGCGTACCATTCAGCTGCTTTTTTTTCTTCATTTAGGCAGATCGTCACCAATATACGTTAGTTCACAATTTTTGTTATCTGGTACACAATTTGAGGTTCCCCTCTAAGCCGCATTTCAACCCATCGTTCAAACCCATCGGTAATTAGCAAACACAACCATGGAAAGTACTGGCTAGACATCCTTTACTTGCGATGCGTTTGACTTCCGATGGGTTTCGATTGCATCTTTAAGTCTTTGATATCCACCTCAGGCATAACACTTGGAGTACCCTATATACTAGATGTTGTACACATGTTGTGGCCTACTACCTAGTGTACACAAACTGAGGATCTGTCTGTATCTCTCTCGTCCAGCATCAAATTATGAAAGTAAGCGATTCGGGCGTATACATGGACCCGCTTTTAGCGCCGCGTAGGTAAAACACAAGCGCACTGCAACGGAATGGCGGCACTGGGTATGTGGTGGGGGGGTGTACGTGCCACGTCAAACTTCATACTTCAGAGAGAACCAAAGTATATGATTCGTGGGTATATCTATATTCACACCAGGAATACCCATGGGGGTATCTACAAGGAGAAATTTCCGTAACTTCCCACAATGCATTGCTCTCCAATGGAGGTTTTTTGTAGCAGGTCACTGATGGATGATTTTGATGAAACATGGCTAAAATTGACAGTACTAGTCAACAACCTTGGCATTTTTAACTGGTTTGTTAAAGAGTGTTTCATCGCAACGATTCACATGACTACCGTGTACAAAAACTTTCCAATGGAAGGCCATGCATTTTGGACGCTACTGAGATCTTCCTCTTGGTATCTACGTACATGTTATGGGTGTACACCAAAAGGGAGGAATTGTGGCTGTGTATGTCAGATAGTTGGTAACTTCAGAGTCACACAGCGACTACACAGCAATTTCCTTAATGTGAGTATTTGAAGTACCTGTCCTTGGCCGTAAAAGTGGGGTGGTAATCAGTCCTTATTCCACGGCTAAGGTATTTTATTTACCACCCCCTTGTGGGAGTACCAATTGTACCGCTTGATTATTTTAGTAACCGTATCCATTATTTAACATTTTTGTCACCGGTGTTATATATTTTTATGCTAAAATGTCATATATATGAGTTTTGGGGGTGCTGCCTGCATTCGGAATATAAACATTCTAATTACTTGAAGAGGGAAAGTTCAACAATGGCAATGTTTGGTGCCTCTATGGGCCACAGTGGTGCCTCCTAGGCAGCTGTAGGGGAGTAACTTTGAGGTACTCCCGAGTAAGCTGCAGAGGTACTCCACTACATATTGCCTACATGTGTACTTGTCAGTCGCCTCTAGCAGGCAACTGCAGAGTAAACCGGGTACACTATATGAATGGGTACTAGCTAATGAAATAGTTGTTATGCACCCAGTGGCTTTGTACTTCGCAAGGTCTTAGTGCATCAGTGGTACCACTGGATAGTGGCATTATTGATCGGTACCATACCTACTTAGATGTAGGACCGCATCGAGCTATGCATCAGGGGGAGGGTACCCTTGGAGTAGGACTACGAGTACACATGGAGTAGTAGCCTAAGCTTCTGGGTACACGTAAGTAATCTGGCTGTGGTACATAGTATGGTGTCCCATATGCAGTGGGCGTACCAGGGGGGGGGGGGGAAGCCATATTTTGGTTATAACAGTATCCTAGGCACATGTGTACTGTGCATAAATGTTTACTGTATGAAAAAACGACACATTCCATTCACATCTCAAATTTTGATAAGCATTTTTACTTGATTATGTTAGCTCTAGATGATTATTGGTTAATTAGCTATTTAAAGAACATATATGTGGATGTATTGGGAAACCCGACACCATGTCGCACAGGACAGTTTTTGAAAAAATAAAGAAACTAGCTTAAATCTTTATCTTGTATTTTATTTTTTTGTGCAGAATGTATAAGGCGTAACTTTGATGGTGTGTATTAAAAGCAGAAAGAAGTAACAGTTTATGGAAACTAATCATTTCAAACTCTGCAGTGATAGTAAAAACTCAAAATATAGATTATCCCACCATGGTGGCGTTTTTCCCAGATCGCATCACAATATTTCAAATCCCTGAGTCCACCTTTAACCTGCCTGAAAGCTCTTACCATTCTGGCCCCGTGCTAAGTATTTAATGCATATTGTTTCTACTAATTAGCATCAAGCACGGTGCATATCTTCATTGCATGAAGGTGTCCAATATGATACTAACCTTGGACAAGTAAGCTAACCCAATTTTATAAACTCAGTTTCAATCTGATAACTGCCAATTTTGAGTGTGGTTAATCATCCTTTGGTGCACATAGTACCCAATTGACAAGTGAAGCTACAAACAATTTTAAACTCACATTTCAATCTGAAAATCCAATTTTTGAGGTAGTGGTTAAATCAGCCTTTGGTGCGCATATTAACCCATTGGCCAAGTGAAGCTACACAATTTATAAACTCACATTTCAATCTTATAAAGCCAATTTTGAGGTAGTGGTTCATCAGCCTTTGGTACACATAGTACCCATTGGACAAGTGAAGCTGCAACATTTATAACCACATTCTCAATCTTGATACATCCAATTTTGAGGTGTGGTTTAATCAGCCTTTGGTACACATAGTACCTTGACAAGTGAAGCTGCACAATTTGATAAACTCACAGTGTTTGACCCCATGCAAATCGTCTTTTATTTTAGACTATTTTATGCGGTGTCGCCACATTTTAACAACTGATATAAGTGGGACATGCAAGAGCTAATTACCCCTCCAAAAATCAGAAAAATCCATTGCGGGAACTTTGCCATATAGGCCTACAAAGTCAGAATTAGTGTGTTATCGCGCCCTCTGTGGTCCATGTTCCCCATAGAGAACGTTTAAACAACGGGATTTTAAAGGAACTCATATTTGTCGCGCAATTGAAATTTCATAAATTTACACCGTGAAGTCAGTAGTATAAAGATTCCAATTAGTTGTCCAAAAGTGTCCGCCGTTTAATATTCTTTTTTGGTTTTATCTGGTTTTGTCATAATAAATGAGACTCTCAAACGGCTTGTGACTCTGGGCTGGTTTCTTCTCTGAAAGGGAGACTACCTTTAGACCTGGGTTTAAATAACGCAGGTTATTCCTACAAGCGGAGCCTTTTCCTTTCAAAATACTGTGTAAATTCACTGTAACGGGTGAGAAAAAGTTCCTTCCTCATGGATGTGCTTGTTCCCGCCCATCCATTAGAAATTTTCTCGCCCCTTAACAGCACACTTTTAGAGTACTGTTGTAAGGAAAAACAGTCCCCTCTTGTAGGACTAAAACCCCTGTTTTAAACCCAGGTTAAAGTTAGTCTCCCTTTCATCAATACCAACCTTGATAAATAAGATTTTGACGTAAGTTGATTTCATAAATAGACCCCAATTTATTCAAGTTTAATGATGATGAACTAATACTGATTTTTTCATTAATACAATTACTAGTAAGTCCACTTTCATATCAAAAACAGGCAAAATCAATTTTAATATTTGTGACTTAGGAAATTGTGTCATTGGCCATTAAAAAAAATTATGTTCAAACTGGAAGCTCCATTTAGTTGGGGGAGTTTATTCTCCTTAAATTTAATAGAGTCCCAGGTAAAATGAAGTTGTAGTGTAATGTGATTAATAAGGTAGTTTTCTTAAATCAATAACAAGCACATTTTTGAAGAGCACTCCCAATTTTTTCAAATTTTAGATTTTTGCACAGTTGGTTGGTAATTGTGTAGTAAACTATACCTGCGAGTGGTAATGCGCAAAAAATGAGTATTGTTGTCATAAAGGAAGTGATTAGTGTTACCTCATGAGAATGATCTCTAACTTGACTTGCCTGAACTGACAGAACACCTAATGGATGAGCTTAGACACTTACATATAGCTTAATTTCCCGGCTATTTCTTATTGGAAGGACATTATTATCGGAGATCTCCGATATTAATAATTCTAATTACAAAATTCTTTCTTTTGCGACACATAGACACTTTTGAGCTCTACCATTCACAGGTATTGTTAACTAGTCAAATTACCAATGCAACCATGCAAAAATCTTAAAATATCTGGAAAATTTGGGGCACTCTTCAAAAAAAGTGTTGTTATTGCTTTAAGTTGTTCAATATGCAAGATCTCAATTTGCATGTCTTATAGAAAAATCTTGGTCACATAAAAAGTGTTTGTATGTTTTCTAATGTCTTGCATTATATTGTATATATTGTATGCATATTTGTATATATATATATTAGAAATGGATATATGATTGTGCTTAAATACTTCAATGTTTTTCAATTTCAAGAATGTTAATTTTCCGTTAAAGGTACAACAAGAGATTTCAAGTCATCCATATTTTCTAAGATATGTAGTGATTTCATATAGATTAGGCACTCAATAGATTACCTTTTTTTTTTTTTTTTTTTTTTTTCCCAGGTAAAATGAAGTTGTAGTGTAATGTGATTAATAAGGTAGTTTTCTTAAAGCAATAACAGCACATTTTTGAAGAGCACTCCAAATTTTCAAAATTTTAGATTTTTGCACAGTTGTGTTGGTAATTGTGTAGTAAACTATACCTGCGAGTGGTAATGCTCAAAAATGAGTATTTAGTCAGGTCAGGTTTTCTTTGAGTTTAGTCAGGTCAGGTTTTCTTTGAGACCTGCTACTGGTATCCTGGTAACCAGTACTACCTGTCCCAGGGCCGAGTCGTCGGCTGCTAAACCGACTCCCCCAGCGGATTTGTAAGGAATCTGATGAGGAGGGTAACTGGTTACCCTGGTAGAATGAAAAAGAAGATCTACCTACAAGGGCGTCAGCTCTGGAGAGCTAATGGCGGCCATCCAGCACATGCTGCCTTGCATGTTGGGCAAAGTTGCCCAAAGGCTAGGCCCACTGCCGATAACTGTGGATTGACGTCAGGAAGGGCATCCGGTCAATTATCTTTGCTCCAATAAATCCTCACACAGCAGTATTGCTGAGTGTGAGGTGAATCCGGCCACCCTCGTTTACGGGGACAAAACCGGGTTTAAAACTTTGGTCTAACTAACTGTCATAAAGGAAGCGATTAGTAATTAGAATCGGGATCCCTGATTGTAATTTAATGGCAGAGTTGGAAATGCCAAATTTATGTTCGTCCATGATCAAATAGTGTTACCTCAGGAAAATGATCTCTAACTTGACTTGCCTGAACTGACAGAACAACTAATGGATGAGCTTAGACACTTACATATAGCGCAATTTCCCGGCTATTTCTTATTGGAAGGACATTATTATCGGAGATCTCCGATATTAATAATTCTAATTACAAAATTCTTTCTTTTGCGACACATAGACACTTTTGAGCTCTACCATTCACAGGTATTGTTAACTAGTCAAATTACCAATGCAACCATGCAAAAATCTTAAAATATCTGGAAAATTTGGGGCGCTCTTCAAAAAAAGTGTTGTTATTGCTTTAAGTTGTTCAATATGCAAGATCTCAATTTGCATGTCTTATAGAAAAATCTTGGTCACATAAAAAGTGTTTGTATGTTTTCTAATGTCTTGCATTATATTGTATATATTGTATGCATATTTGTATATATATATATATATTAGAAATGGATATATGATTGTGCTTAAATACTTCAATGTTTATCAATTTCAAGAATGGTAATTTTCCGTTAAAGGTACAACAAGAGATTTCAAGTCATCCATATTTTCTAAGATATGTAGTGATTTCATATAGATTAGGCACTCAATAGATTACCTTTTATTTGGCTACAGAAATAACTTAAAATGAAAATAAAAGGTGATTTTTATCCCCATGGCTTGAAAAGCAGTAGTGGGATATTGCGATAGCGCGCATGTCCATATTGCTGCAGTTTTTCATGTCTCTGTCAAAAAGTTTAAGTCTGATTTAAACCAGACTTAAGGTTCAGTACAGGTTCCTTCATATGTGCATGATGTCAAACGTCATAGACCAAGGTCAAAGGTCATCTGCGGTCATGTTGTGTGCATGTCTGTGTGTGTGTGTGTGTGTGTGTGTTTGTGTGTGTTCCAGTTTGGTTAGGTTTTCGTTTTTCATGTCCCCTTCAAAAAGTCCAATTTACACCAGTCTAGAGGTAAAGGTGCAATATGGGTTCCTTCCTGTGTGGATTAAGTCAAAGGTCATGGACAAAGGTCATCTGAGGTCATGTTCCAGACTGCCATCTTGCCAGGGGGATAGTGCAAGTTTGCTGTATTTTTATAATGCTTATATTTCAGTAGAAAACATAGGTTGAATTTCCTATTTACTCCTATAGGAAATTAGAAATTTCACAATTTTTGTATCAAAGAAATATTTCTCAACTTAATCCTTTCAGATGGGGATAATTTTGATAGAAAGCTTAACACCAGTGCAAAAATCAGAATTTTCACATTTTTTAGGGACACCTGTTATTTAAAAGCAGCTCTTTGAGTTACATATGACCAAGAAAGAGCTGTGTCACACAATCTCATTTAAAGACACTATCAGTGATTCACCCGAAAGAGTAAAAAATATTTGAAATTTGTAGTAATAACATAAAAGTGAAGGATAAGTCTGTAGAATTCTCATAAGTTACTTTTTCTAACTGAAGAATTGAGAGAAAAGGAAGAAATATGCAGTCTTCAAAGATATGACTCTCCATTCAATTATGTGTTGTTGTAAGTGTCCGTACGGACACTAATGACTAAAATATCCAATTTAGTTTGCTGCTGGTCTTATCATTTGCAGGGCATGTTAGGGTACCTGTACTTGTTACAGGAATGCAAAAATCTGATTTTTTTTTGATTTTCTGACTTAGCAAATCACTGATGGTGCCTTTAAATGATGCATCTTGTCATACAACTATGGTGAGATCAAAGGATACTGCATACCGGGTATATTTTAATCTTTTATCAGGTCATCGAGTATTGTATTCAGCATGTAATATGCATTATATTACTATTAGGTTGGTGACCGCATATTTGCCTGATCCATCAACCGAGCAGGCATGATTGTTTTCTTCTACTCCATGGGCACAAAAATTTGGTTTATAAAATAATAGATAAAAATAGCTGATTTTAACAAACAACAGACACATAAATATTTTGAATGTCTTAGTGGCTTAGGGGTATGATTAAATTCTTATCGGGTTCAGTGTTGCTCTGATATGGAGAATTACCATGCGGGCTTAGTCCCATACCGGGTTTATGGGGCGTCACACTTGGTAATTTCCCATATCAGAACTCTGCTTCACCCGATAACTAATATCTGTAATTCCATCAGAACATTTTCTCTTTTATTTAACTGTGGTAAATTAATATTTTATTCTGTATATGCTCCTAGCCTCATACGTTTTCCATACGAGATCACACTGTATACTTGTACGCTAGGTCAGAGGTCGTAAAACTTTGTCATGTCAATCATCAACTGAAAAGAAAACATGTAAGAGTTGTTCACACCAAAATAAATGACTGTTTGTACCTGTGATAGCTTGTTTAAGTGTGAATTTACTACATTAACCCGTCATTGGTTACTCATGTTGCTTTCGTAAAGTGAGACACGTTTTCATGCCATTCCACAATTTCCTTGACTGATTGATTGCAGGTATGGTTTTCAATACCATTCGTGTTTAACCTCAAATTTTTTGATTTGTGTAGGCTCTTTGGAATGAAGCTTTGTACAGCGTTTAGTACTCAAAACGATTTTAATTGCTATGGTCACAAAATGCCCTTTTGAATAATCCAGTTTTGCATCTCGTCCATCACTATAGGTAGAATTTTTTCAAATTTGACATGTATTATGTCATTTTTTTTTCCCCCCCTTTATTGGACATTCTGTTTCCACATGTAACTGATATTATTAAAAATTTGTGTTTTTACATTTCAGAATTAAAACAAACTGGAAACAATTTTTATTTAGTAAAAACTCGTTTTGTAACAGAATGTAATCTAATTTGGGGAAATTTTCTGATTTTTGCGATGTCATTGAACATAAAGCTATTAGAGACATTCTCTAAGCAAACCCAAATGGGTACAATTATTTGTTGGGCCATGAATTGCAACATAGCTCAGCATTGGATAAGCATTGGGGGGGGGATGCCCCCCTAATTTTTTGTCTTTGCCACACCCATTCCCCCGCCCCCCCCCCCCCCGGCCGAAGAAAAATGACAGCTTTTGGGCAAAAATCAGCGTATTTGGGACCAAAATCACACCCAATTTTGGGCCAAAATTGGTTAAAAATATCAAAATGTTGCCATTAAAAAAAATAAAAAAAATTTCACTTTTGCCCTCCCAAATTTCACTTTGCCCCCCTGTTGCCCCCCCCCAGAAAAAGAGGTCTGTGGCCGCCACTTTGGGATAAGTGTCTTGTTTGCTGGAAAACTAGAAAACTTAATGTTACTGTTGACCAAGTCATGCAAGCCAAAAACCGACCTGGCCCTGTTTCACAAAAGTTTAGATTAATCTTCAGTTAATTTACAAGAGTGATTCTTAAGGAAAATTGATAAAATGGGACCCAGGCATAAAAACAAATCTTAATGATGATATGAATGAGCATCGCAAAAACATTAGTTTCAATTTGATTGCATTCTGCAAAAGTTTCTCATTATGTGCTTGGTGCTTGCCGGTAATACTTGATGAAAATTTTCAAATGTAAGTCTTACTGTCCCGGATTGTTTCCTGTTTTGGTTCATTTGTTGTTATGAATGCCCTATTAGGCCATGGTACCATTACATTTGCCTTTTAATTTAATATTTGTGCTCCAGACTTGGGGATTACTTATTTTCCTTGACTAATTTATAAACCTATTTTTTTTAAACCGGAAAGCTTTTGTCCCCACATGAAAGTGGGTGCACATTTTAGAAAAATGAACTAAATGTCAACTCCTTTATTTTCTGAATAGCAGTGATCCAATGGATAGACATAACCTCAACATGCCAGTGACAATGGGGCTAATGATACTCAATAATCGGCCCGGAACACTTCACATTCTTTTACATCTGGTCCATTGTTATTGTGCATGCAGCTGAACCGATGTTTCGAATGATAATGTCTTTGCTGCATTGGCGCAAGTTCTTTTCCTCGTTCGCGATAAAAGAAATCTTGTCATTCTACTCGTGTTTCAATTACTTTGACCATATGATTATCATTGTTTTTTGAAAAGAAAATGTAATGGACAAAACTTCATGAGAAAGCCCATGGCCAGGGCTGACCTAATTTATGCATAACCTAAATCCGCAAGTTTTCTTGTCGTTAAAACCATGAAAAACCATAATTGCTATCAATTTACCAGAAGACAATGGTATTCAGCGACCTACATTTTTTAAAAATCATGAGCGAGGTGAGTATGTTCCCCTTAAGGTTATGAACCAGAATACTAGAGCCCAATATGGGGAAGTCATACACCTGATTAGGTTGAATTCTTTTCAACGTGTGGGCATGGCCTGCATACCCTGTTGAGAAGATCTAATTTTTTAGGTTGATTGTTGAATATCCTTAGCTCTATTGTTCCGTTGATTACGTGTACATATTGGTCCACGGACATTCCGGAAGTAAATTGAGTTGACATTTTATTTGTTTTTCTAAAAATTGTGCACGTCTCTTCAGTTGGGATACAGCATTCCGGTTTACAATAATATTTTAAAAATTTTAGTGAAGGAAGTAGTGATCCCCGCGCTGTAGCATAATAGATCGTTAAATCACGAAAGTATCATGGCCTATATTAGGTGTGTGGGCCACCAATTTAAAGGTTTAATTTCAAATAATGTACGAAAATTGTTTAAATTGTTTTACTTTAATTGGGCTAAAAGGAGCTTATTCCAATTAAGTTTATCATGTTCTCTACTTTATATGAGACCTGACACTTGCATAACACTCACCATTACATTCCATGGCAAACAAACTTGTGGTTCTCATGTAATAAACGATAGTGCGTTATTACAACACCCTATTATTAATGTGCTAATATTGATGTTTTAAAACTACTAAAATGGCAGTTTTCAGTCTACGTCTCAGAAAAAATGGTTTTTAGATGCTAAAACGTAGTGAGAAACATACTGACTGCCTCTCATCTGATCCAAATTGATACTACCACCGAGTGCGGATAATCCGGACAAGCATCTGTAAACAGGTATTAACCTAGATGTCCACTCGAGTAAAGGTGGAAGTGTTCCGTTCCCATTCACTACTTGTGCCTAATATTGATGGTTTAACATTAAAACAGCACAAGCATTTTTTTGTTTATTCTTTGCAATGAAGTGGATTTGGAGCTGAAATTTGAAGACGATAATGAGAAAAATACGACCTTTCATCTGATCAAGAATTTATCCTACCTAACCGGGTAAATCGGGGCAGAGGCGATCGGAACAAGCACCTATTTATTTTTATGAATATGTTTGAGCTGTTAACAATTGGCATAGCTTTGCTTCTGATCCCTTTATGTATGTTTGTCACCAGCTACAATCATTCACATATTTGAAAACAGATGTTTACAATGTGTGAAAATTCCAGTAGAAGCCTATTAGTTTTGCTGATTACATAAATTAATTTTTGACTGACATCAGTGCCAGGAGCAGTGTGCATGGTGTGTGTGAAATCAGTCGTTTGGTTAAGCCCAATTGAAATACACATGGGCAGTCACTGACATGCCATTGCCTTTATTATTTCTATAACCTTATTTAACCTTAAAAATCTTTATCTGACATGAGCGGTGATATCTTATATGTTTCTTCATTTAGGTCCTAAAATGGTCATTTGTGAAGGAGGCATCTCTGAGCTTGCTTTTTTTCAGTTAGCAATGCCCCCTGAAAGTGTTTGTCATACTTTCTCATTTTTTCCTTCTCGATCCAAGTGTATTTTAGTGATAAAACAAAAAAAACACTTTCATTCTAGAAGGTTTTTATAAAACACCAACGCAAAATTAATGGTGAAATATAACTATTTTTTTTATTTTTTTTATTTTTTTTATTTTTTGCTTTTTTTAAGTTTTTTATTTTTTTCTTTTTAAAATTGATATTTGTGCTTGGTTGTAAAGCTTAAGTAACGTAGATTACATTAAATCCAATAAGTGACAATTGTCCACAGTTGTTGAGTATTTTGCCCTTTTAATTTTCCCGCCCAATAGCTTACGCGAAAACGATTCCGACAAATCCACAATCGCAGGCAAATGTGACGTCAAAGTGATGACCATCCATAATTTTTGTCGTTGTGACCATCATATCGCGTGTTGCCTACTTTCCCTTAACTGCGATGATGTGTGTTTTATATCAATAAGAATTAAACAACACAACAAAATGAAACCAAATATGTCTTCTGTACTCTTTATTTTCAATTTTATTATTACTTGCATTAATCCCTCAATATTACAGTGTCCGCAATAACAATTCGAGTCAACACAATATTTTGGTCACCCTTTGCACGTCCGAGGTGAGCAAAAATTGGGGGCGCTTTTTGGATCAAATGAAGCCGTGGCGAAAAAATCCGCCCGTTTTCTTTCGTATGTCAAAAAGCCAAATTAAATGCCTCTATTTTGTTAATCTTCCATCAAATTGTATTATTTTTTCGGGAATTTGTGATGTATGTACATTATTTTATGAATGTAAGTCAAACTGAGCTTGCACCAAAAAAAAATCCTTTTTTTTTGACATATTGTCCTTTAAGGAAAATGCTCAATGTCCGTATGGATACCTAAGAGAGTTGTGGAGGCCAAATCGTGTGAACGCATTTCAATACGGAAAAAACCCCAAGCTCGTTCTAAACCTCGTCTTCATGGCCAAATTCATTCCCATTGGAAAAATGTGTTTCACACGATTTGGCAGTTCTCTCTGGTGCTAAGGAGCCGAGAGATTGTGCCTCGTAGAATTCTAAGTAGACAAGCATGCGCTTTTTGGTTACAGCCCGTTATTCCCAAAGGGTACTATTCGAATGACTGTTATTCCGAAAAATCTTTATTCCGCAGGACCGTCATTCTGACTTCCCCACAAGGTGCGTTAATTAGAATGGTTTTTATTCCGCAGGACCATTAATTCCCTAAGTACCGTTATTCCGAGGACCGTTATTTCCAATTTTTACAATCCATGGGGACCGTTATTCGGAAGGTACCGTTTATCCCGATTTACATGGGGACCTTTATTCCGGAGGACCTTTATTCCGATTTTGCAATAGGTCTAAACCCTAACCCTACTCCTAAAAACCCTAACCCTAATAGCGGGTATAATGTAAAATTCGGAATAAACGGTCCTTCGGAAAAATGCCCCTATTCTAAATTTCCTGAAGAACGTTCCTTCAGAACATCTTTTGAAAAAACGTTCCTTCGGATACCGGTCCTTCGATTACAGTTCTTAGGCCTACTGCTTAATTCAGAATAACACACCTATGGCTAATTCGGAATACGGGTCCGTCACACTAACGATCCTTCAGATAACGCACCTATTTCTAATCGGAATAAGGTCCTTTCTTAACATAGACGAGCTGTGGACCTCAGTTGAGATTTTTACAGAGAGGGACTGTCGACAAGCCTGGTTCTCGTGTTGGAAGAACTCTTCAGGGGTCCGGGTCTATCTGTAAACAAAGTAGAGTGACACGTCCAGATTAAATTGAAGTCATCTGCTGCTTCTCTTTGATGGTAATAGGTTTTGCAAGTACCTTGAAAGAGTTCTAGGTTATTGCGATGAATTCATTAATAATCAGCTTGACCTTCATGCGACCGAGCTTGCCGTATGCTTTGAATGGTCTGCGCTTACAATTTTTTCACGGCCTCTATTGCAGCTTGGTTTTGCAATCTCATTGTATACGTATATGACGGTCAGTACATAATTCATTTTTTCCAAAAAGGGATTTCCAACCACATACAGGGAGTGGGCCCATCTTAGCAGAGAAGCTTGAACACTAGGTGTTGGTCGTGGGTGACAGGTACTAGATCTGGACTTGTCAGTTCATGACTAGATCTCAGTGCAAGCCTTTTCTAAGGTCTGCCCTGACGATAGCGTCATGAATGTGGAGGGTTTTTCCAATGCAAAAAGCAACATCATTGCTGATTTGGTAACAATCTCCAATGCGATGTCTAGTTCTCCAGGAAACCCACAGAGGAATCGAAACCACCGAACCAAACCATAACAGGAATGGTCCTTGCCCATCGAGAGACCACACGACAAATGGAAGTGAATATATAATATGTGAGGACAGGCACCGTAGTAGAAGCAACTCAATGTCTGATGACGACACATCAAAGGTCCTCCACATGAGTTGACTCTGTCATGTTACATTCGCTACAAAACCTCGTCAGTAGACTCAGCACCCTCACCAGACCTGGGAATTCCCCCAAACCTCACTTCTTCATTGGCGACTTCAAACAGCCATGACATATGGGGCTGACAATGTGAAACAAAACAAAGACGGACAAAGCTTGGTCGAAGAATGGATAGACAAGTCAACATCTACGTCTCCTTCACGGTCCTAAAAGTGCCGCCATCAGTTCATAGTGCCCGCTGGAAGAGCTGTACAACCCTGATATAGCTAGTGTTAGGAAAAACATTCCGAACGTTTGTGGCAAGATTGTTCTGGATCATGTTCCATTTAACTCAAACATCGACCAATCGGATCCAAGTCAACGCTGCAGTAAGGACCAAACAAAGTGCTTTAAGCGTCGGCTTTAACTCAGGAAGCAGAATGGCTAGGATTCACTGATGACCTGGATCAGAACGCGTGAAGAGGATTGCTCCAAAACCCCAGAACATGACACAAAATTTGCCCAACTAGTGAACAAGCCTGCACGGAGATTCATACCCAGAGGTGTAGGACAGAAATAATAAACAGCCTTTCAAGGAATGTGCTGAGAGAGAATATCAAGAGTATTACCATGTTTGAAGTGATCATTTTCTGCTGAAACAACTGCTAAAGTGAGGCAGTTTCGGAGAGGATCTCCCAGTAAAAGATCCCAAAACCGGGCATGGCCTACTTTAATTGAATACTGTGGTTTTTTCAGAAGACAGATCATTGCCAGAGTTGTATGAGGATTCTTCAGGTTTCAGTGTCACTGTCATCTGGCTCATCAGATGGAGTTCTTCCTCAGTTGATTCTGCTTTGGACACTTTCTTTCCGGCTTCTTGTCTGACTTGACAAGGGGGAGAGAAGGGGTTTTTGGAGTAATTTCTATTTTCCCAGGCTTGAGTTTTAAGTAGCTTGGTGGCCATAGGCATTTGCATTGGTTTCTGCTCTATTTGTCACTTATCTTTACTCTGAGCTGTTCCCTGCACATTTGTTTCTGTTGATCTCGGCGTCTTGTTTCACTCTGCCTTTCTGAAATTATCCATATTTTCAGGCCTGAGAAGTTGCTGACTTTGAGGACATGACTCATCAGTATGACTCTTCCTTTCTTACATATCTTACACGTTTAAAGGGTTCGGCATGTTAGCGCATAAGCCCTGTTTCTGACAGTGGGCAACATTGACTCCTTAGTTTTGGTGGCAGGGCGACGCAACGCAGACTAGCCTTAAAGTCATTAACGCTAAGTATCGGGGAAGAGTAGGGGACTCGGTTCTATTTCCCCTCTTCTAGTGTCATTGAAAACAGTTGACAAGTTGTCCACCTACACGTAATTTTTCTTTGCACGCATTCTCCTCATTCTGCATCTACCACCACGAGGGCATTATGATTCCTGGTCGTGAAACGGACAGTGGCACGTCGCAGACACGAACTAACACTGTTTTTTTCTGTTCTGAGGAAGGGGTTGTTTTCTATGGATAGTTACATGCTTACCTCTTATATCCAGCCCTTCAGCTAATAGTTTACATGAGGCAGTAAAATCTGTGTATAAAGCCGCACAAAAACACCGTAGCTTCTGCACAACTAATTAGCCCTGGAGCTAGCACACATTTGCACACATCTCAAGTCAAAAGGTTTTGCAGTGATTAAATATGTTGACAGACTGACGGAAACCCTGAACGCGATTATTAAGTGCCGCAAGTGGGCCTTAAGGAGAGGGGTCCAAAACAAAGTTTGTACAGGGGTCAACTTTATAAAAAAAGATTGATCCAATTCATGTTGAAAAGCACACCATGGTATGTGTCTAACATAAGGATTCAGAAATGTTATAGTTTCTAATATGTACACCTTAAAGTTTCAGAGTTATAGGCTATAAAAACAGCAAAAATCAATAAAAGAAAAGGGTCAATTTCAGTTGTTACAGGTGGTTCAAAATTTTAAAGTTGCTCCGATTTGGATAAAAAATGGTGCAAATATTGGATCTTGGAGTTCAGAGGATTGTGAAATAAGGAATAGTTTTGACTGTCTAAATGCTTAGTTTCCGATGTAGGGGCACAGGAAGGTCAACGTCCATGGCATTCAATGGGGCTTGATTTGTTACCCCCCCCCATACTTTCTTAACTATTCCTTAAGAAAGGCCCATGGCAAGGGACTGACCTAATTGTGCATAACCTAATCCGCAAGTTATTGTCTTTAAAACCCTATTTTATTCAATTACAACGAAAGGCAATGGTTATTCAGCGAGCTACATTTTTAAAAATCATGAGCGAGTGGGGGGTGAGGTGAGTATGTTGCCATTTAAGTTATGACAGAATAGCGCTCAATACGGCGAAGTTAGTTAATACACCACCTGATATAGCTTAAAATCTTGTCAACAGTGTAGGCAGTAACAATGGACCTGCATTACCCTGTGAGAGAGATCTGCAGTGTGTTTACGTTGATTTGTTGTATCATTAGCTCTATTATTGGCTTGAGTTTACGTGTACATATTGGTCACTGCAATTCTGGAAGTTAAATTGAGTTGAGCATTTTATTCCTTTTTCTACAATAAGATGCACTTTTTTCATTTGGGGATACAGCTTTGCTGGTTTACATAATTTTTTAAATTTTTAGTGAGGGAAGTAAGTGATCCCAGCGCCGGAGCACGAAAAAAGATCGTTAAATCACGAACGTATAAGGGACTAAAAGCTGTGTGTAGACCTCTCATTGTGCAGGCCTTCCTCGCTACACTTACTTTGGTCAATGTACCCAACTGCATCCCTTTTCTTGAAAAACAGTACGGGCGCCGTGGTCTCCGCCTGTGTTGTTCTGCCTGGCACCTGTGTTGGCATTGGTGCTTATAGTGCTATGCAAAGCTCCCGCCATAGTTTCAGGCTTGATACGACGAATTGTCCTTCTTCTGCCATTTTCTATTAAATTGCAGATGATTTTCTCGATGTTAATTTGTCCCAGCGTATTCCTGGATGTTTATATGTCCTTTATTAAGCAATTTATTCTTTGGTTTGGTTTGAATTTATGAGTAATATTTGAGAAATCGCAAGTTTTTTTCGGGAACGATAACGATTACGACATGTCATAGAGCGCACCGTTCATCACAAGATGCCTACTCCATAGATTCTGGAAATTACCAAAGACAACCGCTTGCTGAGCTTATCCGAGGATTGCTGGCAAACAGGATGTTCTTGATTCAGCTAGGAGCGAAGAGAAGGAGCCGATGGCTCGGGAATGGGTCTACCACAAGGGAGTGGGCTTGCACCTTCACTGAGTCTACATCGATAGGACCTACCCAATGCACCCAAACCTAAGAGTGCAGGAACCTGTCGTTTTTATTTTATGCAGACGATCTTGAATTAGCGCACAAGATGCCAACTTCACAGTGTTGAAGAGAGCTCTCCAAAGCTTGGATGAAACTCACACCTTATTATTGAGGAAAAACACAACGTGCAAATCCATATAAGACACAGGTGTGTGTGCTTTCTATTTACGCAACCGTTAAGCCAAACTTCAGCTTAAAGCTACCTGGTCTGGAACAAACACCCCCCTGGAGCATGTGATAAACCCTGTCTACCTAGAGTTGTTACTTGGGAACCGCACTCTTCTTATAAGACCCACATCGAGAAGGACGAAGAGTAAAAGTATGTTAACGCAATAACATCTTGAACAAAACATAACTGCAACAAGGATGGGGTGCTTTCGCCCACATACCCTAAGATCGACCGACTTGCCCGGTGCTACTCGTGTGCAGGAGCTATGCTTGCCTGTAGGGAAGATCAACCCATGCCAAGAAGCTTGATTTCAGCATAACTTAAATGCCTCCTGCGGCTTATCACGGAGCCTCCGTCCAACACCACACGGAAAAACTTATACTACAAGCAGCAATTGCTCAACCAGACATCCATCGTAGGTGTAGAGAGCATGCAAGAGCGTAGCTGCCAGTATTAATGTGAAGCACCCTAGTCTGGACGATACCTGTTGCCAACCCGCCTTAAATACAGAGGAGAAGTTTCTTAAGCAAAGTTCAACTCTTGAAACAGTCTCTATTAGGAGCCGAAGAGAGTCGCCTTGTGAAAGGTAAGACTTGCATCAACCCAAGTAACCTCATTTATTGAACCTTGTGAGAATCTCCCACCTGGGCTGATTCCTCATGGGATGAATGGCGATGCCTCAACGATTGAGACCGGAACTGCCGATACTAAGGTTTCCTTCCAGCAAAGGGGACTTTTGCGATCTTTCGCTATAGGCCTATGTAGAACTTCAAACCAGCCACCAAATTCATTTAATACTTCGCAAACTCTACACGCATATCGCTGTTGTGCTTCCTCAAATAACAGCCCACATTCGTCCAATAAATAATGACTTACGTAAGAGTATATCCGCATGTTGATTTCCTTACTCAGTCCGTTCACTTTCATGAACGGAAAACTCAAAAATTTCTGTGCGGAAGGCAAACCAAGGTGACAAGTGCATTATCATTTTACTTAAAAGAATGGCCAGTACCTCAGCATTTAAAAAGTCAACTAAACCCTGCTGTAAATGCCTCAAACAGAAGTATTCATGAAATCAGCATTATAATGATCTGGCCTTCGCTTATTCATGGTGTCTTTCACATAGCGGCTTGCATTATAAGGCATGATTGCAATGCCGCAGTAATTCTGGGGACGGGGGGGAAGCCCGTCAACCTGTGTGGTACAAAATAAAATGGCCGACGGCCGCGATAATTAAGTCTGACTGGGCGACTTACACTTTTAATCGTCAATTTTTTCAATGACCAAGTGAATCTTGTGCCACATCAACACCTCAAATTAATGCTAAGAAGATTGTGGTCAAGGTTAGCTAGGTTGTGATATCAAGCACATAAATAAGAGGCTATGGGATCAGACCCCAACACGTCTCGCTAGACAGAAAGAAAGATAAGAGCATCTTGCTTCGAACAGGGCGCCTATTAAGGTTTAAAAAATTAAATGATAAAATCCAAGTGCAAAAATGATAAAGGCCCAAACACAAGGCGCCACCCCTGTGAAGACGGCAAGATGAATCGTGCTAATTAAATCCTTGGGAAAACGTTTACATCGTCCTAAGGCGCTTTGCCCATGCCGCTTCTAGTATTCAGAACACTGTCTGCACTAGTCTTCAAAAACGGCGATCGATCGCAAAGTCCTGATCGATCACCGGCTCGTGTGAAAAGCCTTATTATAATGCCGCGGTGGCGGCAGCTTCACTTCCATAGCGCAAATTGCCGAACGAGTCATTGGACAGCCGAACATGGACCGAATTTGAAGTCACTGTGCGCGTTTATAAATAGATCATCAGTGGCGGAGTGGGAAAATCCGTACGGCCGCGACTCGTCTATGCCTTGCTTTTGTCGAGGTGCATCATGTGCTGCAAAACTATCATCAAATCGCTTTAAGACCCGACATGAGAGGATTGCTACATGCAGTCAACGAATCATTCCACGGTCGTGCATAGGCTACCTTTTAAACCGGGCCTGGTACATGTCCGCAGCTATAATAGCGGTGATCCTGCGATTGAACATGAGGTCCAACAAGCCTCGTTCAAAATGGATCCGGTTTGTACCGTTCTTGCCTACAAAAAAAAAATACTTACCCTGGAGGTGATTCTTCAACGCCAACGGATTTTGAGAGTGGAAAAATTGATATTTAACATATTTTCGACTTTAGAGGTATTTGTCAATGTTTTCGTGATTACTGCTAAACTCCCTATGGACGGCAAAACTGACGCGATCTTGGCCTGCCCCCCTGTTATAATTCAATCCTTGCCAAGATTCTTTATGGTTGTACAAAATTGCTTGCACTCATCTCTAATGAAAGCTGGAAATTCACTCTTCATGGTTTCCTTCAGTGATCAATCCAAAGAAGCGAAATTTCCCCGCGAAATCTCACCTTCCGAAGTGAATTTCATGTGTATGAGATGGAGTTCGTTTGAAACGAGTACACTGCCAATCATTGCAGTCACATTTCACCATATTTTTCAGAGTCCCCAAAATATCACTCTATTACAGTGATCACTATAGGGCAATCCACTGTTCAGAGATAAAAATTCACTATTTTACATTTAAAAAACTGGCACATTTGGATAAATGTATTTCACCTTTGAAACTCTCACAATCAAATCCACGCTCTCATCAAAAGTACACGTTAAATTCCAACCGAAAGACCAAGTTTTCAACATTTGGTGACACAAAAAAAAAAAAAAAAAAAAAAAAAAAAAAAAAATAAATGGTGTAAAGTGCATCGAGAGCCCAAGATTGCCTCTATATTCGAAACGGCTGATAGTGGGCAAATCAATTTGAAATTGATAGTGTGGAAATTGATAAGCGCGAGTAAATGCCACAAATTTGAGATCCATATCCATTTAAAACAATTTGAGAAAAATATACCATGTACCACACTTAAAACAAAATCATAACATTGGTATATCTACTTGTGTATTTTCAGACATTTCAAATCAATTTTTTCAGATGCCATGCGAGAAAATAGTGCACTCAAGATTTATGAGGCTTAATTAAAGGTGCTTGTTCCGATTTATGTGTATTGTGTTCTTTACTTGATATGAGAGCCTGGCACTTGCACATACACCCCATCAAGTACCGAGGGAAACAAGCTTGCGGTTTTGATGGTAGACGCAATAATGCATGTGTTGCAATCCTATTCAATACCGTGCTAATATTGATGGTTAACCACTAAAACGGCTTTTTTTTATATCTTGGGAATGAAATGGATTTGAGGGCTCAAATTTCAGGACGACAATGACAAAATATGGCCTTTCATCTGATATCAAAATCGATACTACTGCCGGGTAAATCGGGGGGGGGGGGGGTCCCCAAAGACGATCGGAACATGCACCTTAATGGTGTACAACCTGTGCGCGTTCACACCTCTAGCCAGATACACCAGAGTGTCGTTTAACCTCAAGAAGGAATAAGAATGGTCAATGATCAAAATGCAGCTAAGTGTGTATAAACGACGTTTTGGTTTGGGGCTTTGCAAGTCTATTAAACTATGCATTCCATTTATTGCTGAAGATATTTTAACTTAAAATTGTACTTCATCTTAAGATCCTCTTTGTAAAAATGTAGGTACTTATTTGGTACATATATATTACTGTTTATTGGAATATCGGGATATTCGAAATGTACAAAATGGAGATATGAAATCTTAGTTGATATATTTCTCCTCATTACAATGTCAAACAACTCGGTACTAATGATAATTTAACTTTGTCCTTTCGTTTTCTATCACCTTTTTCAATCTGACAAAAACAAAAAGGCAAAATAACAGCAAATAAAAAATTAAAAACAAAAGTAAGCGTCCTTTCGCCAAAATAGTAAAATAACGGAATTAAAGATGGTTTCCATGATTCTAGCACCTCTTATTTTATGGTTCCTTAGATAGCCTTGAGAAAAATATGTCTGCAAAATTTCAGTTGATTTCGTTATTGCGGTTTGGATTTATGAGCAAATGTTTGTACTACATGGTCCCATAGGTCACTGTGCTGTAATTTCTATCCGTTTAATTACAAAAAATACAAAATTTCGAATTTCTTAAAGATACGGTACGAATTTGTACGTAAGATTAGGCACACGTAGTTTACTTAGGCTACCGGTTCAGTGATATAAAATATCTATTTGTTTTAAAGGCTGACTCAGAGTTTTCGAAATATAATTTTTTGGTGTAGTAATAAAAAATAGTCACCTAGAACTAAAGATAGTTACCTAAAATGCTTAATTCTAAAGTTAGAGATCAATCTGATTTTTTGTTTTCATGCATTAAACATTATGCACAGTATAACAGTGCCATAGAAAACCGTGTATAACAAAATTTCCGGATCCGGAATTTTATAACAAAGTTGTGATTTTCTATATGAAAGACTTCGATTTGAGCTTAGTTCTTTCACTCAGTGATTATTATATGGACAAGCATTATGTATATGGCACTGGTTTTTTTAACATATACCAAAAGTGTCAACCAAGGGGGTGAAAATTGAAGTACATTGTAGAGACTTTTCATATACTGTTTTTAACTTAGACAAACCATATTTTATGAAAAGAAATGTTTTGAGGCTTAATATTACATTGATTATATGTTTACAGATATGAACTGTAGAACCTCCATTTGCTATTAAACACCTTTCATGATAAGACCACTTTCAAGTTGCTATTGCTTTGCATATTGATGACCCAAATAATATAGGGTGACACATCGAGCAATAAAGTTGATTTATGCCCAATTTTCATGTTTCTGTGGTCACTAGAAAAATTTTTAGAGCCAAAGGAATGCCAAAATCCTCATATTCGCTGGTTTTGACATCAAAAAGTTTGTCTAAAAAAATTTAAAACGGGCTTAATCCCTGTATTACTTCATATACGCATACAACCAACTGAAGTAATTACTTGCACCAAACATTTTGGAAAAAACTCCTTGAAATGAAATATTTCAGACTGATCATTGCCCGTGTTGCGGACGTTACATAATGTCAATAATGCCTAAGTTTGCACTGTCTTTCAAGACATTTATGGTGTTAAATTAAAACTTTCAATGTTAGTTAGCAATGACTTATGCAAACTAATATTTTACATACAAAAAGGTATGTTACAATGCCTATATGTATAAAATATTTGATAATAAAGGTTCCAAATTAAATTTCCATATTATTTAGCACATAGTGCATTTCTCATTTTAGAAGAGAAAATGAATAATTTTACTCTTTAAAAAGTTTAAACTTGTGTAATTAGCTACCGTACAACAAACTCAGGTAAATAGCACCCTGAAAAACTACCTTTCAGCTCCCAAATTACATCAAATGTTACACAACACAATACCGTTGTTGCGGACGTTACATTTTGTTGACTTATACTACTGATTGTGATTGTTCCAAGACAGTTTAAAACATTTGCAGATATTCCTTGTGTGTCCAAAACTTTTTACATATCAAATCTGAACATGAAATGAACTATTGGTACTTTTACAGGACCCAAATCAAATACCAGAATTGGTGTACTTAACCATACAGACACTCAATGTTATATTGGAATAGACAGTCTCCATATTGTAGAGTCCATGACATTGAAGTTAGGGTTTATGTAATTAAAACTTGTGAAATCAGTATGAATCTGTAAGGTATTTCTAAAATTTATTTCGGAAATACACAATTACAATAATATCATTCGGAACCTTTTGAGCTAATTTTGAGCTTAAAATCTGTAAAAAAATAAGGAATTTTGCTGTTATTTTCACTAAATTGGTATTAAATTTATATACTGCACATGGTTTAACCCTCAAAATTTAACATTAGAGGTTCTTGGGTCAATTATAAGTTATTGTTCTGCCACTTTTCCTAGTATTTACTGACATAGCAACTTTAGCATGTGGACCAGTAATGTGGACAAGGTGTAACGTCCGCAACATATTCTTACATGTTCATTTTGGCTTTTGTATATTACTGTTTTTTTAAATGTTTTTGTCTTGTTTCCTTTGGTTAGCTTCTGAATTAGGTATAAAATAAAAATTAAAACCAACATACATATCATTCTAAAATTCTACAGCACTGATACTAGGTATGATTTGCTTGTCAACATTCAAATGTAACATCCGCAACAAAGCAGTGATTTCTACCTGTGAAAAGTGTACTTTGCAGGTAAAGAAATGAAAAAAGAAGTTAACTTTATTGAAATAGGGCCATCTTAAAAGTGCTGTTCTATATAAACATGATAAATGTCACATACCTCTATCAGATGCAAATTAGTAATGACATATCATTAATGAATGGTTAAAATTACAATTAAAATCATAATAAAATACATATTTTTTCACTAAAATTAACTATAAATTGTTTGGTTTAGTCTAAATTAATGCAAATAGGTTACAATTAAATAATAAGTACAATATTTTCCAATTCTGATGAAGATTAATAAAGAAACAGCATAAAATAGTTTATTTTCCGTCAACATTGACATCAAGTAACGTCCGCAACACATTTTGCAAACTAACATTTAAATAGTAATAAAGATAAGTAAAATTAAGTTAAAAAGAACGTTTGCTCTTATTATGTGGTAAATAAACAAATAGAAATATCTTCTTGATTTTACTTCTATAATAGAAACCTTGCTATTGTGTTGCTGACGTTACTAGTGTTGCGGATGTTACAAGTGCTGACGGAAAAATATAACAGCATCATACAGGGAAAAATAAAAAGATGGGGAAGTGTTGCCTGGATCTGTGGGAAGTGTGTTACAGGCACTTTAGTTTAAATATACAAATTAATTATGAGGTCAAGTAGCTGTCGCCTAGGCAACAGAATGTAATGTTGCGGATGTTACAAAAAATGTTGACGGAAAATTATCTTTTTTTATAAGTGCATAGATTTTTTTTAAATAATGCGATATCAGAATTTATTTTGTTTCATATATTATTGGTATAGATGAAACTATTTGTACATGCTAAGCAATTAATACAACCTTGCTCTAATTTAAGGCAATGCTCGGCTAAAGTTGGTGTGAAATTGTTGACGGAAAAATGTAACGTCCGCAACATCATTTTTGATTGCATTGACCACCTCATTTGAACAAGGAAACATGTGGGAGTCCACTATATTCTGAAAAGATCTAACATTGGTACAGATTGCTATGATGAAATATGAATATCACACGTTGTTCTTTGTTGCAATGGCAGATAATTCAAATTTGTACTATTTGCTATTTTGACAAAATTCCGTCAAAATTTGGCTGTTTAAGCATGTCCAGCACAACATGGAGGAATCACCCAAACTTTGTTAAGCTATGGGAGCCTAAGCTAGGTCTATACTTAATATACATCACAAAATAATTCAGCTTACTGATACACATTTTTGTGTGGGGCTCCTCAAAGTGTCATTAAGCTTTTTGGTATATGTTAAAAAAAAAAACAGAGCCATATGCAAAAAACACGATTTGTTTGAAAAATGAGTGCGCCCTCATCGGGAAATCTCAGAGTCGGGGCGAGGTTGTGGATCACAAAATTCCCCTTAAACACTGTTCATTATTGTGGGTTCACCTGAATAAATTCCATGACAAGTGACACATAGGGTTTTTTTTCTGAGGGGTGCCCACGAAAAGGTTTTTCAAGCCTTTTGGTTGTAGGTCACCAAAGGCCAATTCTGTATTACAAAAAAAAAAAAAAACACCGAAACACCCACTCTTGTCCGATAAAGTCGGACAACCAACCAACACTAGAAATATAATAGATACCTTAATGTTTTTTATACATATATTTAATATCAAAGTATGAATACGTTTTGGAAACCTACAAAGTGGTTTAGAAATGTTACATTGAGGAAGAAATTACAAATATGTAATGATATGAACTTCCCACATAACATCTAAGTAGATCCTTGGTATTAAGCTAAGGTTTTGCCTTACTTGAGTTAAACTTGGCTTAAGCTAGCCAAGACGCGAGCCTAGACTAGCCCTAAAATAAATGAGACTTGCTTTACCGTTTTAATTTCCTATCAATTATTGCTACATCCATTGCATTAAACGTGGTCCAAACAAGCCCCATGGCCAGGAATTTCAAGTAGAACAGGTTTGCAAAATAAATTTGCCGGCAGAAACTAAAACACGGTGTGCAAAATGCGTTATGAACGAACTAATGGCAACAAAAATTACGCCGAATGGAGCAAGATTTCAAATGTATGTAGTGAACTTTCTTTTTCTAAATTTCCATAAACTTCGGGGCCATTTAATTGCCTCGAGGTAATTGATTTTACGCATCCAGATAGCAAGATTACCAGTGATTACGTTGGGCCAATGTCGGTCGCGATCGGTAACCACCGTCGGTTCAGCGTTGGGCTGCCTAAATTACATGCAAACTTGGTCGATGCTACAACGCTTGCTCACATTGGGCTCACCCTTGTGGAAATGATTGCCTATTAATTACTTTATTGTTCTACTGAGGTGCTCTGTGCAAGTTTATTAATAAGTGGACAACAATGATTTACACAGAGCATGCTCAATCATTATTTTAAAACGAAATTATGAAACGGTTAACAGTTTACGTGATAACACCAAAAAAAAAAAAAATAATGTTTACAAATAGAAAAATCAACATTAATAAGTATACACGGTTGTATGATATTTATTATCATTGTTTCGACATTGGCCCAATGTTGGACCACGACAACTTGTATCGTTAACTCGACATTGGCCCGAGGTTGGTCAAATGGCAATATTGGCCCAACATCAGCCCTACATCGTATTGTTATCTAGGTAAAGTCGATGAGCCTCTGATTTCCACAAAGGCTTCGTATCGCCCGTGCTTGCTATATATAAGTCAATAGAATCGTACAGACAGATAAATGTGAGCGTCCAAGCCAAAAGAAGAGAGGAGCAGACACAACAACCAAACCCCGTACAAACTACATTTTGAGCTATTAATATCATATCTCCATTAATACGCCATCTCTTGGTATTCTGTAAGAGAGGAAACAAAAAGAGAGAAATTAAGTTATATGATTAAAAAACAGACAAATCCTCTCATTTGTAATAAAACGTTGTTTTAAAACAAAAGTGGCTTAGGGGGAGGGGGTCAATGGGATTCAAACATTTTTACTTTTTTCAATTTCCTCGGTTACAACACTGACATTTTTCAAGATTTTATTTTGGGCCTGATCTGATCGCTTCGCCTGATACCAAGAAAAAGTAAAATTCACCCACGGCTTCATTAGCATAATTAGTTTCGGTCCCTAGGAACTCCTTTCCCTTGGCCACCTAACGGAGAGGATGAAAAATCATGATGTTTTACTACTTAAAAAAATATAAGTATATAATTAAACCTTGGAATTTATTTGCTTAAATATATACCTTGGGAGGCAATTCATTAATAATTAATAATACTATTAATACATAAATAACCCTTTATATGCTGATAGCATCAATCTTAGTTTTGTCATGACCGTGGTTTACTAAAGACAAGGTGAATTTGAACTTTCAGAGAAAAATACAAGAATGTTATATCGGAGTTGTTGAGGATGAAAATATGCGAACCACTTTTTTCCCGATAGTGACAATTTCAATTGGCCATAGGTCAAAGGTCAATGTTCGGATTTTCATATTTATCGGTATGTGGTTCTTTTGTTTCGCATGTACACCAAAGCAACCCTAGTATCGACATCCAACTTAATGACTTCGCTGATTATACTGTAACATTAAAAAAAAGAAGTCTGGAATCTAAACGAGGCTATAGAGTATAGTGCTAAAATAAATGATAATGTGATTTGGTATGTCCATGAAACAGTTTTTATATAGCCATACACAGGCCCGTACGCAGGGGGGGGGTGCGGGGTCGCACCCCCAATTTCCAAAAAGGGGAAAAAAGGTCCACCTTTTGCTGAATTTTTTGATAAAAAGATCCAAAATTTAGCGAAAAGTCAAAAAAAGACCATTTTTTTTGGGGGGGGGGGGGGGGGGGGTAGGTCCACTTTTACAAAAAAGGTCCACTTTTTCGAAGTCCCGCACCCCCCCAAAAAAAATTAATCCTGCGTACGGCCCTGGCCATACAGTATATCCTTACCGTCGCTGTGAGGGGCAAAATGGATAGCACATAGACGCTCCGTGATTTTTGAAAGTGGCAAAAATGGCATTTAGGGATTTAAGGGATATATTTCAAGTTATTGCGCTAAGCTTAAAACAGCAAATGTTATCGTTGTCCCAGGCTAATAACAGACGTAGACTGGGGCTACTCAAAATTAGTTTAATTCGTTTACTATAAGCTCACTCAGAAGAAAACTACCTTCCTCTCAGTTTCCAGTAGATGTTAATATGTTGACAAAAATTATTTTGAAAGCAACTGTACTGACCTGGTGGGGCAGATGCAGGAAATGGCGGGTGAGGTGCAGGACTAAACGTTTGAAACTGGGCTCCTGGCGTAGTAGTAGCATACTGCACCTTACGGGTACATAAGCAAAAAACAAAACAAAAAAAAAACAAAAACACGAATTATTGAAAACAAAGACAACAACAAACTATTTGGCAAATGTTTGTACCAGTTAAGCAATTTTTTACAATTCCTACTTTGGAACATTTGCCTTTTGTTTTATACTTGTATGACATTAGGGAGACATGGAGACATTTCGTGTCTCCCTAATGGGACACGAATGTAATCGTGCACGGAAGGGTATCCCCTCTAAAACATAGGATATGAATATTAAATTAAATAAGAAAAGAACTCATTATAAGCTAATGAATTATTTAAATGTCTCCCTAATATATGATTTGGGGTTATGTATGTGTCATAATATCAACATCTTACCGAGTATGGGGGAAGGTTATACAGGGTGAGTAAAAAAAAACTTGACCTGATTGTATCCGCCATTTTTATTTTGGGGTCAACATATATCTACATATTGTTATCAATGAAAGATTAGTTCATTATCTTTAATTTGTCGCAAAGATCATTTACATCGGTTGAGAGTAGACCGAGCTACTGTCGTTTGAATCAAGTAGTCTGTTTTGCGCTCTGTCCACGGATTCGCATTAAAATGAATGGCGTTCAGAGAGCAAATCAGTGTCCAGAAGAAATCCGGACTATTTATTGACTGCAAAAATAACTAATTGCGCATTTCACCCCACAAAATTCGGTCACAATTTACATCAATGGCCCCTTAACTTTCTTTTTTTTTTTTTTTTTTCTACTGGTCTCTCACTCATAAATATCATTTGAAAAATAAATTAACTGATACATGTATCAGTTTCTGGAGGAGTTGAATGAATCATACCATATGAAGGAACAGACATCGGTGACAACCTTTTGAGGTTTAAAAATATTGTCAATATTTGCAGACCAAAATATGCCACATCTTGAAAAAAGTGTTTCTTATAAAACGTACCCTTTTCACTGGCTTTTACACCTTTAAGATACCACTTTATTTGATATAAACATAGCCATACCCTTATCACCATTTTTGGGAGTCAGGAGTCATTTGCTTTAGTTATCCAGCCGTGCATCAAATGAGAATCCGTGGATAGGGTTAAAGCGACTACTTGATTCAAAAGAATGTAGCTCGGCCTATACTTACCCGATTGGAATTATCTTTGCAGCAAATGAAAGATAATAACAATAAGCTTTCCCAATGATACCACATTTGCTAGATATATATTATTTACAAATTCAAAATGGCGGACATAATCAGGGTCAAGTTTTTTTGACTCACCCTGTATTAAAAGACCAGAAGCTAAAGTAATAGGAAGATATATCTGAGAAATTAAACCAAAAAGTTATCTCAACTGAGAACAACTAAAACAACAGGATTTAGTCCAGAAAAAGTAGCAAAATGATTTCGTAAATATTGCTGAGCTTAATGGTTTGGGAATTAACTACCAAAGGTGTCCAAACTTTTCTGTAGTGAGGGGGTAACGATGATGTTTGACCTGGGTCCTGCTCCTCCTCTATAACTGCACGCTTCAGTGTTCTCTGCTAACGACTGAGAGCGTCCATTTAGGCTTGATTTAGCGTTTACCGTTTATTCATTTCAGACTTAATATAAGTGCGTACATTGTTAAACTTCAAAATACCAAAAGTATAAGTACGTTTTGACAGAGGGGTATCTCATTCCATTATAATCTTCCTATCCTTTAAATCCATGTAATCCGGTTTTTGATCAATAATTAGCTAACTACTTTTCATCTTCATATATATTATACATCGACTTTATTGAAAAGCGAGTAGCAAAAAGCAGGCAATACAATAAGAGTATCAAAGACCCGACAAGTACAGAGCGACTCAGGGCCATGCAGGCGAAAAACTACAAAATGAGAGAAAATAATTTACGTCTTAAAAAAAACATATAAATAACAGTTGATACAAGTTGGTAAAAACTCAGGTATAATCGCTTGAGGTGAATTCTCACATGGAACCCCAACTTTATTATTTATTTCGATGTTCCAAAAGAAAAAATATGTAAAGACAATTTATGGAGGAGCCGACCAAAGGCCGATAAGACCAGACTTGCGTCAACCCCTAAAAATAAATGTTACCACATATCTAAAAGAAGACCAAACACAGTCCAATACGACCAGAGAAAACGGGCAGTGGTCAATACCATGATTCAAATTGCTCACGCGTGCCATAGAGTAACCATTACAATGTAAATCCTAAGATGCCTCCAAAGCCATTTATTTATTCTGTAAAGACGTGCCCGTTAAGGGGGGGGGGGATGGGGTCGGAATATGATAAAAAAATTGTTCTATAATCCAGAAAATGAGATAATACAATAGCTAAATGTTTAGACTGTAATCTACACAATGCTTTTTTATTCGATCGCAAGCGGACATTCGGTTCCCGAATTATGGCTGATCAAGTCAGTAGTGTCGCGAAATTTGCCAAAAATGCTCATCCTCCTATTATTTTATCAATGTGAAAAATTTCAAGGGGTTTATTTAGATCTTTTTTAAAGGATATTATTTATGAACTATTACACATTCATTTTGGTCTAAGTTGAAGTATATAAATACTTATTTAATGAAAAATATAAAATTTAAAGTTTTAAATGTCACTGGGGGTAAGTGATTTTTATGTATTTTATTGTTTCTCACCCTGCGATATTTAAGAAATCCTCTTTAAAAATTAATTACATGACATGGATGCACCTATTTCGATGATTCTTTCCATTAATAATTATAATTCCAGTATCAAATGAAATTTCAAAAAATAATCCAGATTTCATTTCACATCAAAAGCGCCCTCAATTTTGTCTAAATGTTTCGAGGCCTATACCTCGTTTCGTTAAAATACGCAAACCATCCAAACACTAGAACGAGCGTAACTAGAAAACGCTACATAATGGCTTGAACATGAAATTTTGGCACCCAAGTATTAAGCACATATTAAGCCGAGTGAACCATGAAGGGCCGAATTTTTCAAATTGTGTTTCATTCAATACGGGCCATGGAATTATGCGATTGGTCGAATTGCTGTTTGCCATGGCCAACGGTATTAAAAACCGGCTTCATGGTTCACTCCGTTTTTACCTCCGCATATGTCACCCAAGTTTCCGTCCATTAGCTGTTTATTATTTAGTTATCATTCGTTCAGTGGTTTATCCAATCAGAGGCCTTACTGGGTTACCATGGCCAACCATAGAAAAATTTCATGGAGTTTAAAAACTTTGTGACATGGCCTACAATATGATATATAACTATGTATATACCACTATTTAGAAATTAAGAACAATCATTTCAATCAAAGATTCACTGCTTCAGACCCATACTCCCCCCCCGGCACCCCTTTAAGTGATCACGAAAGTGCGTTACTGACATTTGTCTAGTTTGTATATTTACTATATTAAGGCATGTAATAAAGTTGCAAGTAATTGCTTCTGAAATGGCTATTTGGTATTGTTCTCACTTCCCATTTTGAAACTGGTTACGTTTGTATAAATATTCCCCATGGCCCCGTATTAAGATTCATATACGATGAGAGTACAATAAGTATACATTCCGATATAAAAATGTTTAAAAACAAAACACCAATATTTTTGAGATTTTTAGTTGGATTTTCACTAGATATTTTAAAGTAAGACTTTCATCTATTAATACAAACGACCTGACGAAGCCCGTGGGATGTTTTGTGATACTTGAATCAATAATTTTAAGGAATAAAGCTCATACAACACTAACTGCGTATTAACAACTGTATCATAACATTACATCAATAATGAACTTGCCGGTGACTATGAGTTATTTCGTTGGGTTGGTTATGATGCTACAAAACAACGAATCCAGTCCAGATCGCTGTCTGTCATTTGCAGTCATTTTGTTTCGAGATCCTTAACGATCCCAGTCCGGTCCTCCCCTTTTAGCCCTGGAGCTAGCACACATTTGTAACACTCTAAGTACAAAAGGTTTGATTGATTAAATATGTTTTGACAGACTGACTGGAACCCCTGAAACGTGATTTTTAAGAAGTGCCCGCAAGTGGTGCCTTATGAGAGGGGGCCAAACAAAGTTTGTACATCGGGTCAATTTGTAAATTGCTCCAATTCGGTTTTGAAAAGCACACCATGTTATTGTCTACCATAAGGATTCGAAGATATAGTTTGTACTATGTACACAAGCCTAAAGTTTCAGAGTTATCGGCTAACACAGCAAAAAATCAATAATTTTTTTTTAATGAGTTAAATTGTACAGTGGTCAATTTTAAAGTTGCTCGGTTTGAATAAAAAATGGTTGCAGAATATTGGTGGAGTTCATAGGATTAAAATAGGAAGAGTTGTTTTGACTGTCTTAAATGCTTAGTTTCCGATGTGGGGGCAACAAAGGTCAACGTCCATGTGGGGTTGCATTCACAGTGTGGTCTTGATCTTGGGTTAGCGGCCCCTACTGGGTGGTCCTTAAGGGCATCGTCATTAAAGACCTAAATTTTTGCAAAAATCTCAACCCACAGACCCCATTTTTTACAAAATTTGTTGCAAATTTGGTCACTCCGAAAACCTTCTTTTGGGGCAATTTGGCCGTCTCTCACCCAAAAACCCGCTGTCACCGAGTGCCCCTGGGTTTGGAAGCGCGTGCCTTACACCCATATCCATTTCATATGTGAGTGCTGCTACCCTTAGGCGTTTAGTCAGGTCTCATGACCTTGCTGTGAAGATCCCAAGGTCCAACTTGGCCTTTCACAGACGACCATTTCACCCATTCTCTGCAGGCTTATGGAACGCCCGTTCTGCTTATGTAGCATCAAACCAGGACTTGCAGAGCTTCAAAAGGGAGGTTAACCGCTATATTGGCGCCCATCCGTCAGCGTTACTAATTAGATAACTGCTGTTAATGCCTAGATTAGCCTTGACATAAATAGTTCTCCATGCAGCAACGGTTATAGAATGTAAAACGAACCCATATAAGCCAATTCGGTTGTTCCATTGGTAGTATGAGAATTGATTTTCACATATTAGCGAGAGCAAGTTTTTAACACGTCAGTCTTCGCTGATGACCAAGACAAAACGATATCTACTTTCAATGTGGGATTTAAATGGTTACAATGACCGCTTCCTCATAAATCGTTTACTGTTTAAATTCATGGAACATTTTGGGTTATTGATTTTTTTTTTGACGTAAAAGAAGATTATTTTAATACTGGTTAGCGTCATCGCATCTTGAATAACACAAAAGAGAGAATTGGAATGACTAATTTATACTTACAATAGCTTGTTGTGGTGCAGTACGACAACAGACGCCATGGCAACAGTAGGCAGCACCGACTATGGCAACAATCATCTCCACAAAGGCAACAATAGCAGCCAAAGAGTGGATTGCAGGAGGCGCAGGCTGTAGGTTCACAAGTTAAAAAGGAAATGGTCAAAGATGTTCTATTGGTATCATCCTATCGAATGTATAAAAATAGTCGAATCCTAGCTGTTTTTTTATATTTGAGCAGAAAGCGCATATTTTAGGGGAAAATGATGTGAAGCAGATTTGTAATAATATATGCTCCCAAAGTTCAGATTGTGCTGTTTTTTCCAATACGATAACTTCCGACCCTCTGATCACACATAAAGAGACATGAGGACATTTCCAGAAAGAAGAGGCCCCCAATTTTTTCGAAGCCGTTTGTTCGGGGGGGGGGGGGGGTAGGACATGCCAACCTAACAGCAACAGCGAATTCAAAACGCCCGGTCAAAACGGCATCAACTTCCGGGTGCTAGTCTGTTTCAAATACTTAACTTTGCCTGGACCCATGGGAGCTATGATTAAAACGCGTGGTAAAATTGATAGCAGCTTTATGCATATCATGTGCATAAATTACACCGCTAATTGTATTTTTCGTATTTTTTAAATTATTTTTTTACCTTTTTCTTGGAAGTCCTGGTCCCTTTTCATGACGATTTCTGTGTAAAGCTGGGTCTCCTCTATCGATGTATATGAGTAGCGAAACTACAAATCTTACAAATGCCAGGGTTTATTTGAATTTCCCGCTGGCACTTGTATGAGGTCGTAAGTTCACCACACAGCTCAAATTACATAGGAAACGCCTATACCGCCTTAGCCGTTCACTGCATGCACGCCGTGTCCACACATCCAGTAAATTGTATCATATGTCTTGTGCTGTCCTGCTCTCAATTTCACACATATCGGCAAACGAGTTGGTTGACTAGGACTAGGTTCCCTGATTATTGTAGATTCGTAAAATATATTTCCAAGATTCCAAAAATGTGAAATTTATACGAAAAATCGTACGTTTTATACATCCGACTGCTCGATAAATTTCACACTTCTCACTGAGAAAAATCTGTAGCGAGCGATGAATTACTTGTACTCAGTACTCGCGTGTAAACTTGATTCAAATCTTGGACTTGGCACGATCGGTTTGTAGAGGTGCCATATATTTTCATTGTCTTTTGGGGTTTTGTGGGCAGATTTTGCCTAAGGTTAGCATATATTCTTGAAACGAATGAAAAGAAGTTAGAAAAAATCTAGAAAAAAATAAGTAGGAAGTCTAAGGGGGTCACTGACCTGAAGGGGGTGCGTGACGGTATTTTTTTAAGGAGAGGAACCAGTACAATCGAATCAAACTTTGAAATGACTCGTTTTTAGGCCAAAATGAGTTCTGATTTTCAAGGTCACGCTGCAGCTTTTCATGAATATTTATTGGATATTCTTAAACAACTGTGAAAATGTAAGCAATTTCATTGGCTGATGACCGGGATCAATTCGCACAATTGAACCCGGGTAGTACGCGCTGCGTATTGACGTTATTTTTAGGTTGAAACGCTCGCGCCATACCGCGTTTTGCTACGTTCGCGCGCGCCTGTCAACGTTGCGTCTCGTTGCGTATGATCGTTGCGTTCAACGTGTTGTTCGATTGTTGTCACTGGGTGGTGGCAGTCCTTTCTAGTTGTATTTAAGCCGTAATGTATCGCGAAATTGGGTTAAAGTTGACCTTAAAATCTTAAAGCTGTTTAAGAATGAGAATAAAGGTATGATTTGGGGACCCGGTACTCTCTTTACGACGAATTGAAACCGGCGACACCATTTGCGTGGAAGAAATCGGCCTGTGGCCTCGTTCTTCCACTTAAAATAATGGTATCGCTTTGTGGGGGTTTCAATTCGTCGTAAACATGGTAAAGAGAGTACCGGTGTGAAAGCAGATATAGTCCGGCGGGAGCCATAGTCCGGGGCTCCATAGACGATAACGGAATAAAGCGTGAAACTAATGTTACGTGAAGAGTCAACTGAATCGATTGCCCTATTGTTCACCATTGTTCCCGGACTATGAGTACGCCGGACAATTATTACTTCTATACCGGTTCCCAAAATCATACCTCTATTCTCTAATTCAATCTGGGTCACTTCTAGCCCAGTTTCCCGGGCAAAGTGTTAATTAATTAACGGTAGGAGGGCGCTCTTACGCATATCGAACGGTTACACACAGACTTGACTAAACACTAGGCCTGGTCACGAATATTTAAATCTAAATGACCGTTATTGGAAATTACACTATTTTGCAGCGGGGTTAAATCCACTAACCTCGACGGATTTTGAAGTCAATATTTTTTTCTTAAATTATCATGATATTACAGATCTTTTGAATAAAGGTGTAAGAGATGATTTTTGTAATGTCACTGGGACCGAGACTGCCATAGTAAATGCACGTAGCAGTTCCCCAAATTACCGTTTGGAAATCCCCAATGCCGAAATCGAGCAGATCTTGTCCTAACCCCCCTGCGTTTATCACACCTGAAGTGAATAGGTCAAATACGCCGTCTTATGTAATAAGATGATGGTGTAGTATTTTCTGTCGTGCATGACACGTACACACTTCTTCCAATACAATTTACAAATGAAGACCGCCGCTCATTACTGAATGGTGACGTCATATTTGTGATACAGCTTGGGGAGATTTTGGAAATTCTGCAATGTGTGTTCATGACGTTCGAGAGACTTTTTTATGCCAGTAACGTTGCGCCATGAGTCAATCCCGGAAATTGAGGGTTGAAAAAGTACTCCTAAATAATCGTAGATTATGCGCGATATAATGTGACTAGTGAGATGTACTATCTGTGTCGGTATTACTTAGATCATTCCTGAACCCACAGTGTCATCATTCCAAGGTGACATTTAATTTTAATAAGGTGACAATGCAAATATGCATGGGTATTTTCCAGCGGTGGAACCAAGTTTGAACTGGGAAATGCAATGGGAGTATTGATTGCTGTCATAATTATATGCGCGGAACCGTGTTTGTGGGCGCGGTCAAGCATGGTTTGCATGACACGTACAATATACACACAGATTTACTGCATTCGGTTCTGTGTATACTTAGGTCAGTCACCCGAATGTACTACACATGCGCGAATTGCCGTCGGTGACTAGCGTCGGTGACTTTTCACTAGAATCTTCTATACAGGCTTCAATAGAGAGGTTTGTTTGTGCATGAAGCATGGTTTTCTATGGGGACGATTACGATATTAGGCAAGTTCAAAACAAGGTTTGCGGTTTTCTCTTTGTACTTGTTTGTCCAATACAGTTCTGAAACATTCTTGGTAGGTGGTCAACAATAGATCAAGTGGAAATTGAGAGAAATTCGTATCCTAAAAATCTCCTCTTGTCACTTTAATTAAATAATTCGCATATCATAATTTGTGATGATATTCAGGGAGAATGAGCATTTCTTCTATCTATATTATTAAGCATGAATAGATTTGCTCACATTACCTGGTTATCACAAACCGTTTTGTAGTGGTAACCGTTATAATCCGGTACTCTAACCTCGTAGCAATGAGAATAAGATGAAATCGCAGCTCCAATGCTCTCCATTATTACTTGTCCAGTCGCACTCACCGCTGATAGTATTGACATTACCATATAAGCCACAATCTGTATACACAAAATACAGCAATGTATTGAAGCAATCATGTGCTTAACAGAGACTTGGTTAAATGTAAACGATAATGTTGTTATAGGTGAATGCACACCGCCTGGGTATAAGATGTATAATTTTCCTAGAGGTATCCCTGATCGCCGAGGTGTAGATCACGGTGGCATTGCATTGCCATCATCTACAAAGAAATCCTCAATCTTAAAATTTCGCAAATCAATTTTGATGCCACCACATTTGAGCATGCTAGTGTGACAGATCCTACTAATGGTATACAATATATCATTGTGTACAGACCACCGCCGTCACCTGAAAATGGTGTTCGTATTTCTGTTTTCTTGGAAGAAATTGAGGATTTTATTAGTGAAATTTCTTTGTTTCCCAGAAAGGTCATTATGTTAGGTGATTTCAACGTCCACGTTGATAACCCTAGTAAATCTGATGTCAAACGTTATATGACTTGTCTTGAAACATACGATTTTCACCAACATGTTATGCACCAAGCACATAGAAGTGGGCATATTTTAGACCAGGGTATGTCCAGATCATCCGAAAAAATAGTGCGCTCTTGTGAGGTCGAGCGTGACTTCTGGTCCGACCATCTCATGGTGGTGTGTCAAATTGATATTACTAAACCCTGTCAGTCAAAGAAAACTGTTAAATGTCGTACCTTTAAGACCATAAATCAAGTTCAATTCAAGTATGATCTTTGCAGTACTCTCAGTACGTTATCTTCTGATGTTACATGTGAAGAGTATCTCAATAAGTTTGATAGCTTGTTATGTTCCATTATAAATAACCATGCTCCTGAAGAGACCAAGTGCCGGGATATTAGGCCACGCTACCCATGGTACAATTCTGATATCAAAGAGCAAAGGAGGTTGCGTCGTAGATTATAAAATGGAGAAAGCATGGCCTACTTGAAGATAAGCAAGCCTATCTGGAACAAAGGGTCCATGTTAACAAGCTTATTGAAATAGCTAAAGTCGAATATTATCATGACAAACTAGCTAATTCTGATGCTAAGAGTATTTCACAAACTTTCAATACTATCTTGAATCGTGCTGGTAAATCCTTACCATCTTGTGACAATATCCAAAACCTTTGTAACAAATTTGCTGACTTTTTAGAGGCCAAGGTTACCAAAATACGTACAGATCTCGATAAAGGCAGTTGGGGCAAATCCAGTGAGGATAATACAGATGGTACCTGTATCTCTTCCTTCAGTGAGTTTGTTATCCGATGAGATTTGTAAACTGATCGCCAAGTGTCCAACTAAATCATGCAAGCTTGTCATCATACCTACTTGGCTGCTTAAAGATCACCTGGACACTTTTGTACCACACCTCACTGTATTGATCAATATGTCTTTGTCGCACGGTATTTTCCCCAAACCTTTGGGTCAAGCCATTATTTCCCCAATCCTGAAGAAACCATCTCTGGATTGTAATTAATTGGCCAATTATAGGCCTGTGTCAAATATAAAGTTTGTTTCAAAGTTGATTGAAAAGGTTGTATGTAAGCAAATTAATCAATATATGTATGTTAATGGTCTCGGTGAAATTAATCAGTCTGCATAAACACCAAACAGGAGTACTGAGACAGCACTCATTAGGGTCAAAAATGAGATGTTGAATGCCGTAGACAACCAGGAAGTAGTGTTCCTGGTGCTTCTTGATTTGTCTGCGGCATTTGACACCATTGATCATGATGTGCTGCTGTCTCGTCTCAAAAATAATCTTGGTATCTCTGGAAATGTCTTAAAATGTGTGCATTCTTATCTAAGCAACAGATTCACACACGTCCACATTGATGGATTTCTCTCAAATGCTCGTCCACTTAGATTTGGTTTGCCACAGGGCTCGGTTGTAGGTCCGCTCATGTATGTCATCTATACGCTCCCCATTGGAGAAATAATTCGCAAATACGGACTAACTTACCATCTTTACGCAGATGACACTCAGATTCTAACATCTTTTAATCCTAAATTACCCGGTGCTCGTGATGAAGCTCTAAGAAAACTCGAACTTTGCATCAGTGAACTCAATGACTGGATCCGCTTGAACAAACTCAAACTAAACGGTAACAAAACCGAATTCATTGCTGCTGGCACACTGCAAACACTTAGCACTCATGGCTCAGTTGAACTTAAAGTTGGTGGCAGTGTAATCAAACCATCGGACACTGTCCGGAACTTGGGCATGTTATTTGATTCACATCTCTCCATGACACGTCATAGCGCTTGATATCATCCATCAGTCTTCAACTTCGCAACATACGCCGCATTAAACGGTTTCTTGACCATGATACTCTCCATTTCGTAGTCAGAGCACTTGTATTATCGCGCCTAGATTATGACAATGCCCTCTTGTACGGAGCAGTCACTCCAACATAAGGCTGCCAGGTTGATATTTTCAGCCACCAGACGCGATAGTCCATCTCCACTTATGCATAACCTACATTGGTTGCCAGTCCGTGATCGCATCAACTTCAAAGTTTGTCTCTACGTTTTCAAATGCCTGGAAGGATCTGCACCTGAATATCTTATCAATTTAATTTCACTAAGACAACCTCACACTGGGCCAGTTACAAGATCTTCAATGGACAAAACTCAAATCACAACTCATGTTGGCAGAAACAAAATCGGCGATCTTGCATTCCAAGCTGCAGCACCAAGACTATGGAACTGCCTCCCACGTAACATAAGGGAGGCATGCTCAGTAACAAGCTTAAAAAAACTGTTAAAATCTCACTATTATGCTTATTAATTCTTTGCTTTTTTATATTTTGTTTGTTCTTGTTGTTCATTGCATATGTGCCTTGATCTCTCAGTAAAGGCGCTTTATAAATCCTGTATGCATGCATGCATGCATGCATGTATGTATGTATGTATGTATGTATGCATGCATGCATGCATGCATGTATGTATGTATGTATGTATGCATGCATGCATGCATGCATGTATGTATGTATGTATGTATGTATGTATGTATGTATGTATGTATGTGTGTATGTATGTGTGTATGTGTGTATGTATGTATGTATGTATGTATGTATGTATGTATGTATGTATGTATGTATGTATGTATGTATGTATGTATGTATGTATGTATGTAAGAACCAGCACTCCACGCTGGTTTTACACGATGATCAATCACTGGTTAAAACGACGATGTGCGATCTGTGGAGAACCATGACAAATGTCAGATTGTGGCCTTAAACGAAAACAAATATAATATTCCTCAATGGGTCACCAATTTTCAAAATTAAAAAAAAATGACAATGAGCTTGATTCAAAAATCGAGTTTGACCTGTACGACCGGTGTGGCAGGAGATATGGTCCTCCGGACTCACAGTGCACCTACAACGGTGAAGAATAGGGTACTCGATTCCATTGACTCTTCACGCAACATTAGTTACCATATCTCCATTACACCGGTGTAAAAGGAGATATAGTCCGCCGTTTACGGGCAGAAAATACAAATACATATGCAATCGAATTTGCAAGTAAGATTAGGTATATATGGATTACTTATGTTAAAGGTGGTTGTTCCGATTTATGTGTATTGTGTTCTCTACTTGATATGAGAGCCTGACACTTGCACATACATCCCATCAAGTACCGTGGGAAACAAACTTGCGGTTTTGATGGTAGACGCAATAATGCATGTTGCAAAGCCCTATTCAATACTGTGCTAATAAAGTGGTTAACCACTAAAACGGCGGTTTTTTGTTTTTATCTTGGGAATGAAATGGATTCGAGGGCTCAAATTTCAGGACGACAATGAGAAATATACGGCCTTTCATCTGATATCAAAATCGATACTACTTCCGGGTAAATCAGGGGGGTCCCAAAGACGATCGGAACACGCCCCTTTAACAGTTCAGATGATATAAAAATCTCAACTTTAGGTTTAGGTAAGTCGGAGGCCGAGGTTGTGGATCACTCAAATCACTTAAAAGACATAAGTCATGTTACGTGGTTTACCAATTAATTCTTCTGATGTTTTCGGTAATGATTCAAACCGAAATCAAACGATATGGGACCAAAAGTATAAAACGTGAGAGGCATGTGTCTTACTAGTCTTTGTCAAAGACTCGGTTTTATAAAGTCCGTAGGGTGGGGGGAGGGGGGCACTCAGAGAGGTTCGCAGAACAAGTTGGTTGGTCCCTTTAGTTGATAGTATCCGGTAGTTTATCTTCCCATAGAGTAATACAGTAACAAGGTCTGTAACACAGACTAGTGTCTTACCCATATGAACAATTTAGAAAGAAAGCCTAATAACATCAACTTTTTTCCGTGTGAGATGTTTTGTGCGTCTCTCAGGAGTGCAAACAGATGGCTTAATATTGCAAACACGCACAAATATTGGAGAGATTGAAATTGAGGGGTATTGTCTGTAAAATCCTCCGACATTTCCTTGTGTTCTATATATTTTCCTTTTAGAGTTTATATACTTCAAGTAAAAACTTACCACGCATGTGTTCTTGCTCCCAGTTGATACGCCCAGGATACCAGCGACCAAGTAGAACTTTATTTAAAATACATGTAAAGGAAAATGAATAAATGTTATCAGATAAAAGCAGCCAATACGAGCCACACCATTTACGCTCCCATAGCATCTGTACTACTCGGACGCAGCGCCGCCGATTCCGTATCCGCCGGATGGGACTCCCCAGCAGCCAAACGCTGTGTTAAAGGCTTGAACAAGGAATGAAAAAAAAAAACGGTTTCGCGGTACCCTGGATATCGCGAAATCGACGAATCGGGTTGTCGATCTGATGTTAGAAACGGGTTCCTCACAAAAAAGACCCCTTGGCTCATTAGTTTTTGAGTGCCTTGAGTGTGGCATGACTTGACAGCAGCAATCGATAATTGAGCCAGCTGATAAGGCAAGACAAATGATTGTATGGATCGTATTTTTCACGTTTTTTTTTCAAACACTAAACCTTTATTATAAACTAGTCACCTAACTAGACAATTTAGTTAGGGATATTTTGGTACGTAAATCGTTACGATAGGCCAAGTATTTTGCGCAATCTCCAGTGTACAAAAAATCCGAATCAACGCTATCTGACCAGGTCCGAATATGTTATAGTGTGATTTTTTATTCCTGTCAGTGAACGCATATTGTCGATGGTAAGAATTTATTTGGAGGGGGATGTGTTGAGGACAAAAATAGAAAGCCGTAAATGCTCTACTTTGTTCAACTGAATAGATGCTTTAACCCATTTTACATGAACCTTTTTGTATCGAATATGTAAAGGCTTCATACCAGAATCAATTGAATAGATTGCCGTACAGTCTGAGACACGTTATCGATTCCTTTGCTTGGAGTCAATCAAAGAATGGATAAAGTGTCATTAACATTTTTTTTTTTTTTTTTTTTTGGGATATTTTGGTACGTAAATCGTTACGATAGGCCAAGTATTTTGCGCAATCTCCAGTGTACAAAAAATCCGAATCAACGCTATCTGACCAGGTCCGAATATGTTAACAAGTTGTTGTGTACGTGTCAGCCACTTGGTATGCCTAGCGCAGTGAAGATTTGCCAAGGTCGCGGTGGCTCAAATTACTTTCTGACCGTGATTCAACAATGGGCGGCGCTGTGTGCCAAGACGACTTGTAAATGGGGTGGGGCAAAGGGGAGAAGTATCGTTGATGAATTCTCCTGCCTGTTGGTTGTTTATTTATACACTGTGTTTTATTGTGGTTATCATTGTGTTTGTCAGTGCGGTTTAATTAAAGAATGAAAATAGCAAAGACAACGATTCAATACTAAAAGGACCAATATTACAATCACTTCCATTTATGTTAAAACAATTTCGTTGTCTATACTGTATGAGTATTCCACGAGAAAATAACACATATGGAACACTTTTTTCGCGAAATGTGATTTACAGATGAGATTTATTCATCATTTTAAACTAACTTTTAAATGCGCTTCTTTTAATACAAAAAAGTTAAAACAGCCTTAGCTTAGCGTTAATGAGTTAATTATAGTGTTGGTCCAATGGACCCCTCGCCCATTGGGCACCAACGAAAGTCGGCTGAATAATACATGTTTTTTAAAATCTATAAAATGTACCCTTTTTTGCAATCATATGTGAACACGTACATGTAAACACCGCACCTGATACTGTCTGTTCAATTAACTTAGATGTCCGGTTTTTATTAATTATTTCAAAAAATATACGTTTTCGAAAAAAAAAATCATGAAAGAAAAGTTGTTATTCATCAATGAACCCAACAAGATCATTGGGTTCCAACTTGAAGATGTATTTCTTCTTTGGATTTGTGTGCAATTTACATTGATTTTTATTGGCAATCGACAACAAACTGGGTCCAAGTGAATATTGACTTTTAACTCTGAAACTTTTATGGCAGACCCATTCACGAACTAGGGGCGTTTCAAAGCATGTTACGAACAAATATTGATTCGTGGACCTTGCTTTGATTTCAGGTGTTTGCGCGTGCATTAATTCATGGACATATAAATGAATCGTTGAAATACTTAGGGCCGTATTCTCAAACGATGTTTAAAATAAACGGTGGTTAGGCCTAAACTGTGGTTAGCTAAACGCACTGTTTAAAAAACCGCAGATTAAATATTTTAACAAGTCGTTTAGCTAACCACTGTATTTCAACGCCGTAAATATCATCCACCGAACTGTGACTTATCTTCGCCTATATCATTACGTGTGCGTGAACAATATTTATATGCCAGACAATGCATTCCGTAGTTGTAAATGCAACGCATGAAGCCCACGGGTAAATTTCAAGAATGTCGCGTTACGCAAGGAGCTTTAGAATTTGTTGAATTATGTCGTTGTGCCGCACTTGCTATCATTCAATACTATAACAGATAAACACGAGCATGAAAATAGAAGCAAAGGAAAACTGGACGAGAAGAAATGAACTGAGGACTCAGAAACGAAAGATAAGAGAAATAAAGGAGGTAACTGGTCTAACTACGAGTATCACATAGAGCTGAAAATATCAGGCATTTGATGAAAACGTGAAGTTAAACACGCCTTAAACTACCCCCGGATCAAGTCTAAGTTTAACAACGTTTTAGGCATGTTTAACGATGTTCGGCTAAAATTTAAACAGCGTTTAAATTTAACCATGCTTTGAGAATTGCGTTTATTTTAGCGGGCGTTTAAATTGCGATTTAACCAGTGATTAGCGTTAAACATCGTTTGAGAATACGGGCCTTATAGTTTAAATAGGGCTTACTGTATTTTGCGAAACGAAACGAAACAGAACTCCCATTGGATTACACGCTTTATTCCGTCACGCATGCATACCGTGCATAACGGAATAAAGCGTGTAATCCAATGGGGGTTCTGTTTTCGTTCGCTTCGTTTCGCAAAATACAGTACGCATTTAAATAGATATCCCTGCCTGTTTGATCAATTATTGGTTAGGAACAATAGAACCACACATCGATCTCTTGTACATCTGTTTTAAACAAACATTAATCAGTTGTTTTGAATTTAAACAATAGGTCCCGTAATTCCAAAAATTTGTTTAGCGCGATTTTAAAGCTAAGGGGGGGCGAACGTTTAGATGCGAGTTAAACGTAATCGTTATTAAGTACACGCCATCCAAATGGGATTTTTAAAGTTAACACCAATTTAACTCCGCCAAAATGCATTGAAATTTAAACTAGGTACGGGCTAGTTTAGAAGTGTTTTGTGTTGTGTTCCTCAAGTGCACGGCCCAATGACTGTCCTATTGCCAGCAGCATGGGGGAATACCATTCTCGCCCAGTTGGTGCATCACTTTAAACGCTACACTAAAGCCATGATACATTTTGTGGGCTCAACCATTAAAACACAATGGCCTTTCAGACACTCACGTTAGCGTCTTTAAATAACGACGGTTTACTTGGTGTTTAAAGGCTTCTGTTTAAGCAAGCAAATGGTTGAAATATTTAAACGCGTTTTGCTTAAACGCAAATTTTAATTACGTACGGTGATTTTAAGCTCTAAAATCGCGTTTAGCTAACACGTTTCTGGAATACGGGCCACACTGTTTTACCCCTGGTCATCGCTCAACCCTTGTTTAAAATTAAGCAACATGTTTAAAAATTCAACAACTTGTTTAAAAATTAGCAACTTGTTTAAAAAGTTTAAGGCCAGTTCTCTAACCTTGTTGTTTAATTTTGACTTTTAAACAAGGGTTGAGCGATGACCAGGTAAACAGCAGTTGGTTAACGATTGCGAGTTGTTTAAACAATTGTTTAAACTATAAACCTTGTTTAAGACAACATGTTATAAACAACAAACTAAACATTGGTGTTTAAAACTTAAACAACAGCAACTTTAAACAACCCTCCTTTTAAACAGCAAACACAGTGTGCTAACAGTGATATAATGCCGCCCATTCCAGTTAATGCTGTGTGGAACCTTGGATGCCTGGTTTGTATTGCAAAAATTCACTGGCATACATCGGATCGGATTTTGGATCCTGGTTGAAAAAAGTAGTATTATTCATCTCATACCAGTCAAAGGTGTGGACACAAGGCCTATTTGATCTTGAATCATCTCCTCCGACGACAACCTTTAGGCCTACCTACTAGTGGAGTCAATGGAACCTTCCACAAAACGTTAATTACTAATGGTGCCAAACCTTTATTTGCTCATAATTCAAACGAGGGTGAAAATACCCAGATTCAATAGATTTCAAGGTGTTACAATGTCCCCTACTTTTGTCATCCAAAAACGTCTTTAGGTCCAAAGATGGCCCACACTTTCTTTCGTGATTATTTCGAAAATGTATATTTTTGGAAATAATTAAAGGTGCACGAGAGATTTCACATATCAGGTGTCCCTCAAAACATTAAAAAGTAACTGATTTTGCCCTGATGTAAAGCTTTTCATCAAAAATATCCCATCTGAAAGGATAAGCTTAGAAATGTTTCGTTGGTAGCACACCTATGAAATTCCAATTTCGTATAGGAGCAAATACAAATTCAAGCCTATGTTTTATATTGAAGTCCATACGTAAATGAAAGTCAACCTTTCAAATTCCTTCGCTCTTTAAGACATTTCTTTAGCCAAAATACAAGGCGGGGCAAGAAACCTATTGAGTGTTTATCTACATGAATTACTATTATACACAATATTTGGTTGGCAATCAACAATTCTCTTCGTTCCAAAAAATTAAAAGTACTGATTTTTGCCTGATGTAAAGCTTTTCCATCAAAATATCCCCATCTGAAAGGATTAGCTTGAAATGTTTCTTTGGTACAAAAACATGAATATTTTCCACTTTCGTATAGAGCAATACTAAATTCAGCCTATGTTTTATAAAACTGGAAACTCTAAGTTAATTGAACGACGTACCACCACAAACCTGTGTCATACTTTCGCATTTATTTTTTTTTTTTTTTTTCACACAACATTTTTTTGCATTCAATGGGGTTACAATTGCAAAGCATTATAGTATCGATGAGTGTCAAAACTTACGAATCTGTTGTGCCCGTAATAAAATACAACAATGTACGGTCATCACGCAGCCACAACGCCATGACATTTTAAAAGCCACTATCAGTATTTTTTTTCCAAATTCAAAAGGTCCATTTTGTCTCTAAAATTCCTAGTGGTAGGATCGTATCCAACAACTTATGTACAATTCTTGTGAAAAACAGACACTAAAGCATTTTAAAAGCGGCCTTGAAGGTTGCAATTTACTAACTACTGTTTCGTCTAGACCTAAATAAGTCGACTTTTATTAGTAAATAACGCATAAAAAGTTGTCACTACTGCTTGACAAATACAACGTGTACGCTTGTCCACTTCAGAGTCTTCCATACAAAACAATTTCCAGTACAAACAGTGCGAACACAAAGGACTTCGATGCAAATATAGGGGCGCCATTTTGTTTTACATTTTGAAAAAAAAACGCTGATATAATATTCCACGGATTTAAGAACGCATCCGGACAGTAAAGTTTTAATATTTGAGATAATTTCTAATCTAAAGAACTGAGTTTTTCCTAAGCCTGATAGGGTTGATTCTCTTCTTGCGCTTTGGGGGACTTGGACTCCTTTTACCGCAGATTGCGTTCACGTCATCACTTTTACAATGATCTTGATTCCGATCACGAAGATGGACCGGAAGACCCTATCTTACACCTTTTGTGGAAGAAATCTGACTGGCAACCCAGCAATCGGGGTCCGGATTTGTAATCGTTTATCAACGCTTAAAAGTTGTAGATACGTTGCGGTAACGTTTTACACTGCATACTCGTGCTTCAATGCACTTATTCTTTGGGTTGGTCAGTCATGCATTGATAAAAACTAGTATAAAAGCATTGGCCGTGTCGTTGGCCGTCTAATTTTATAATACTTTCTTTGGAGCCTCGCAGCTATTTTAGATCCGACACGCTACTAAGTATGTACCGTTTGCCATTTTCACTGTTCATTATATTATAGTAGATTCCAATTGATGTAGAGTTATGGTCGGAGTTTGGACTTCGTCCATTACTCAAAATAGGGGACAGAATACCAGAAAATCTTCGATTTCTTAATCGCAATACAAAAGAGATCGGATTGAAAGAAACTGGCCAACTTCACATAAAGTTACGTTGTTCGTCCAGTCAATGCTTTGTATTATATTTTACTATGTGGTTGCATAGTGTGTCTACCCCAGAATTGACTTTGAACATTGCCTACCAACAACATATATAAATTAAGAAGGCTTCAGTCACCTGTGTGTTACAATGCAGAAACTTTCATCTTCACTATTTATAAAATCAACTTTCACCTGCTTTAACTAAAACTATTCCTGGATTTTTGCGCTTTTGCGAGTTTGCGCTTTCTTTGAACATTCTAGGGGTTATGCTTTGCCATTGATTAGGACTGTGAATGGCCCAACACCACTAGGGTGGCTATCATGACTATAGCACACATCGTCCACAAATATAAGGAATAAAGTTTTATATAATAATCCCCTTAATTCACTCCACCTACAAAAAAAGTAGATGGTATTCCACTATCAATAGCAGGGGACTGTAGTGAGAGAGTGTGCGCCCTTCCGTAAATTGTGAATTTTTGCACATAAGTACTTTATGCAATGATAATCCATGAATTGATGGAAACACTTGTCAACCCACCTTAATGGACCCCCAGCTTGGTTTTCAAGGTTATACAGGGGTCAAAATTTGGAAAGACTTTTCCATATGTACCGCGCCCTCGTTATATTTATATGATAGGCCTTGTTTAATCAAAAACGGAATAAACAGCTTAACCCTTTTACCAAGCCTTTTTTGTAACACGGTTTACCAAGGGGGGGGGGGTGGTTACCACCCCCCTCGAGAATTTTTTTATAAAGCACCCGATGCTTTATGATTTTAATACCAGTGGATAGCTATGGTCCTACACTCTTTCCATTGATACCAAAATAAGTACCAACATACCTAGTATGCGTCACAATGACGTCATCAAGTCTGTGAGTCGGCAAAATTGGCATTTTCCATAGAAAATAGGCGAAGGCGAAACAGAAAATCCAATTTTGCGCTAAAAACGTAGGAATATCGGATTTTCATGCGGTTTTTTCAGCTCTAAATGATGGCATTGGCTAGTTTACATAAAATAAGAGTTTAGAGCCATACTGTGCATAATATTTTCAAAAATCCACCATAAAATATCCTTGGGTGGCAACCACCCCCCCTTACCCTTCGACTTTGACGGCATCCCCTAACCCCGGTGAAGGTGCTACCTTCACATTTTTTTCGCTAAAATGACCGGAAGGATGAGAGAACGATTACCTAGAAGCTTTTTGAAATTTTTTTTAGCGTTTTAGCGCACCGGAGTGAAGTTCGGTAGGGGGGTGGTAACCACCCCCCCCCCTTGGTTAATCGACGATGGTTAAGGATTAATGTTATGTGCGTGTAAGTTATGAGAGGAGGGGGGGGTACATATAGAAGTCTTGCCCAAAATTTTAACACGTACCTGCATAAGGGGGGGGGGGGGGGGTCCTAGGGACCCATTTTTTGTTTTTCAGCCGGCGATTTCCAACGCGCAATATATTTGGTTTATATTTTTTGTATTGTCTAACTTTTAGTTGCGCTTGCATTGGTGCAAAAAAATCAAATCCATCGCATCGTTTTTGCGTTAATTAGAATGGGTCCATAGGAGCCCCCCCTTATGCACTAACGGAAGTGCCCATGACAAAAATGAAAAATCTTAATATAGTTACTGTGTTCTTATTTCATAATGCATACACCTAGTGACATAAGCAAAGTAAATAATTGATTTAAAAAATCTTGTAAAGTATAGTAGGCCATTGGAGCCATAATATTTTATATACATCATGTAGCGGTTTACTGTAGGAACCTATGGTAAATTATACAGTAACCCTAAAAATATAAAAATGGCATGAGACATTTATGTTTGTGCTTAATATGGTAAATATAGTTCATTCTTCACCAATTAAAGCAATCAGCACAAGTCCAGGTGAAGCAATGCCGTAGAAAATGCAGAAACAAATTAGTGTCTTTTTCGCACATTTTGACGCAAAATTAAAATCAATGTTTTGCCCCTAACAATTTTAGGCATGGCATGAGACATTTATGTTTGTGCTTAATATGGTAAATATAGTTCATTCTTCACCAATTAAAGCAATCAGCACAAGTCCAGGTGAAGCAATGCCGTAGAAAATACAGAAACAAATTAGTGTCTTTTTCGCACATTTTGACGCAAAATTAAAATCAATGTTTTGCCCCTAACAATTTTTTTTAAATTGATGGCCTACACCAACAACAAACCCTAACCCTAAGGCCAAAAATGAAAAAGAATTTGTTATAGAACTTTGAAGGGGGTACATATGGAACTCTTGCCCAAAAAGGTATAGTTTACACTATCTATGGCTTATAGTTTCGGAGTTATGGGGAAAAACTGTAAAAATAGTGAAAAGCCAACAAACATGATTCCGGCCAGGCAAATCAACAACAAGCCAAGTACTCAACCTAACGCAACACATTGTTATAGGTGCAACAAGAGATTTTCGCATAAGGACAAATACAAAATTCAGCCTATGTTTTCTATTAAAATATAAGCGAATTAAAAATCACCTTTTTTTCTCTCTTTTGAGACATTTCTGTAGTCAAATACAAGATAAGAAATCTATTGAGTGTCTTATCTATATGAAATTACTGTTATAACATAATATTTGGGTGCCTCAAAATCTCTCGTTGCACCTTTAGTGCTCGTTCTCTTGACGCATTTTCGCTAGTTTATCTGTTATGAAAAGTGAAGTTTATGGTATAGTTATGGTTGACTAGACGCAGAAAGTTTTTGATACAAATAACTTCGATATTACTTGCCATGGTTGTAACCCACAACAGCGCTGAAGCCAGCCCCGTTATCCTTTGCGCGCAAATCATGTTGTTGTTGAAATGTATTATACGCTTTATCCGTTATACATTTTATACTATGTAATAGATAAAGGATGAGAAGCACGCCGTTATGAAAAAATAATGGTGTTTTGATAAAGGCGAGCCGCTTGGTCGGAGTCTAACAGGCAAGCCAGACCTTATCAAACTCCATTATTTTTCATAACGGTTTGTTTTGAATTCTTTATCTTACATATACGTCGTGATAAGAACGAAAATCGATTTGATATAATTATTCAGTAAAATTGAGAATATATTTCGTTTTTTGAAAAATATCTTCAAGCAGCGTTACGTTTTTTCTTAATTAAAAGTACCGATTGTGATGTTATGCGTTTACTCATGCAGGAGTCTAACACCAAAGTCTAGTCGATAATACAGACTGTCCCAAAAAAAACTATACAATCAAAGATTAATTTTTTTGGCCAAAAATTTAAGTTCACCTCTACTGTAATTTTACAGATTCTTTTTTAGGAATGTTCCAGGTTTCATGAGATTTTTAGTTTTGGGGTCTAGTTCAGGAGTTATGGCTAATTATCTGAGACAGTTGAAAAACCTGTTGGGTCAGTTTCGGCTATCCTGATATCAACAAAGTTGCCATTGAAAATCACCTTCAAGACTTTCTTTATTGAAAATTAAAATAAAAAGTAGGGATAAAGTGCTGATCTTGTGATGAAACATAATTTATAACTTTCTAATGTCGCAATTGCTAATAAATAATGTAGCATTAGGAAATTCAATTCCAAACAGTTTTGTTGTCTGAGCTTACTACAGGTTTCAGCAGCAGGTAGAACATAAAACACCCTTTGCTGAAAGTAAACTGAGATCTTTGAACACAACCATCCTTTCCTTATTGCTCTTTGTTGAACACTGTTTTCTTCATATATTCCTCCCTGGCATCTTGGAGGCAGTGGAGAATAGGGGAAGGGTAAATGTCCCTCCACATGAAAGCGTTGTGCACACTTTGTCCCAACATTTGTAGACTGTTACATTAGTTTCAGCAGTCAACTTCCCGTAATTTTCATGAATTTCATGATTATTGTACCCCTGAGTGTGAGTCCCTCATTTCACCCACACATAATAATTTCTGGTGCTTCACTGAAAAATATATATTGATAGTTCAATGCATGATAATACAAGTTCACTCTGATCTGTAGAGTATTCTTTTGTTTGAAAAAAGGGTTTAATCCCACAATGATGCTACACGCCTATACCTTTAGTTTCGTGAACACTTCAGGGCCGAAAAATGGCCCAAGTGGATTTTATCCTTTGATGTTCAACTGGACAATTATCTCCGCTTCGGGTCCATGAAATTGGATGGAATAAAAGCGAGGATTTAGCTTAGGATCTTGTCTAACAAATAAAGTCAAAATATCTGGCAAAAATGCACAGTTTATATTTTTATAATTTTTAGTTGATTTTATAGTTATTATTGGGACAGTCTGTAGGTTTACTCTTCTGGAGAGATAATCTTATTGTCGAGGGGAAAGCCCTGGATTGATTTAGAAATGGTCCCATCTGTTGAGAAGATTAGCCTATTGACTGGATAAGCCGTGTCTAATGTTATTAAGTAGGCAGGTTTGGATATCTCCACCACTGGCGAGTGCCAAATTGTGCAAAACGTTTTCTGTGGAGTGTGAACTGCGCACTATGATGAGATTGCGATTCATTCCGTATTGAAATACGTGATTACACAATCTGGCACTCGACGACCCTCTTAAGTTGGTACAGTTCAAATAACCCTTTCAACGTATATCTGACCCCGGATTTGACACCACGAATAAAAATATTGATGACAGTTGTTATCCGCGGTGCACTACAGAATGTTTGTCACCGCAGGTTAGTGCTGAAGAAGGAATTGAAGAAATTTTAGTTAAGAAAATATCCTATCAGGCAATCCTTAAGAGGCTATTGTCTTACGGCTATCACTTGTACTCGATAGTTGATATAAAGAAAAACAAAGGCAGAAATTCCCATTTTTTATTTTATTTTTAAATCCCGTATTCAGTGATCTGGCGTTAAGGGTAGTAATAGTAATTGTTCTTTGTTACAATTTGCCCAACTAGTGAACAAGACTGCACGGAGATTCATGCCCGGAGGCTGTGGGACGGAGTATATACCAAGGCCTTTCCAAGAATGTGCCTAGAGAAGTTGTCAGGAGTATTCGCATGTTTGAGCTGATCCTTCTTTCGGATGAGGCGGTGCGGGGGGGGGGTGAGGGAGGTTGGGGGGATCTCCGGGAGGGGATCAAGGCTGGAACGCTTTGGTTGGTCCACCGATGTGACCCCATACGGCAAGGGGGCACATGGTCTACCATCCGAGGGCTCCGAGGGGGTCCGGCGGTGGCCTCCACGGCGGCCAGGTGTCGCACCCCCGGGCTGTTGCCCGCCGGCTGCTTTGAATGGCAGGTGCGGCAAGAGGCCCGGGAAGATCAGGCTGTGGACCATGGGAGTGTAGTGGTGCCCTGGTTTCGCTCGCCCTTCAACATGGACAATTGGAATCTGGTATTGCTGGACTTCACCCAGGAAAAAAAGCAGTAGCAGACAACAATCTATCCGGTCTGAGGCAAACTGGAGAATCTTGGCCCAGTAGCAAGGGAGTGGCTTCTTGGGCTCTGCGGTTGCTGCCTTGTTTCCCACGGTTCCCAGGGGGCTGAGGTTGAAGCACGTGTTGTGGCACTCCTGGGCATCTGGGAAGGGTCCATCCGGTCCCGGGAGCTGCAGACCTGTGTCACTCCTTGGCCATACCTACAAGCGCTTTGGGGCGTCTCCTGCCATCGTGTTGCAACCTGTGGTGGAAACGAGCGCCTCATGCCAGAACAGTCGGGTTTCCGGCCGGGCAGGTCAACGGCGGGCCAGGTACTCGCTAACTCAACACGTTGAGGATGGTTTCGGGAGGTTTGGTGCCGGACTATGTTCGTTTTCGTCGCTCTCGGCAGCAATGCGACACTGTTTAGTCGCGATGCCTACATCCTGGGATCCTGGAGTTGCCAAGGAACGTCCCCTGGCTGTAGCTTATCCGTCAGGATTGCTGGCTAGCGGATGTCTTGTTCAGCTGGGGGCGAGGGGGAGCCGATGCGTAGGCCTCGGGAGTGGTCTACCAGGGGAGTTGCTTGCACCTCTCCTGTTCAACATGTGTGGCCAATTGCCAACCTGGGAGTGCAGGAGCCCGTCGTTTTATTTTGCAACGATCTGGAGTTGGGCAACAGGATGCCGACTTCACAGTTGTTGAGGAGAGGCTCTCCAGGGCTTTGGGTTGACTCGCTCCTTATTGTGAGGAAGGCCACCTGCGTGCGAGTCCCATCTGAGACGCGGGTGGTGCTTTCCGTCACGCGCGTGTCGTGAAGTCCAAACGTCAGCTTAAAGTTGCCTGGTCTGGAACTCCCCTGGGGCACTGTGGTAAGCCCCTGTCTGCCTGGGAGTCGCCTTGTGATGACTGCGCTCTCTCTTGTGGGATGCACATCGAGAGGACGGGGAGTGAAGTGTGTTCACGCGGTGGCATCTTGAGCTACTCTCTGGCGCCGTTTGGGTGCTCGCCCGCTTGCCCTGGGATCGGCGGCGCTTGCCCTGTGCTGCTTGTGTGCAGAGTGTGCCTGCCCTGTGTGGGAGGGATCGACCCATGCCAGAAAGCTTGGTCCAGCGTTGGGTGCCTCCTGCCGGCTTGTCGCAGGATGCCTCCGTCCGGCACCGGCGGAAGGCTTGTACATCCTGGCAGGAGTTGCTCCACCGGACGTCCGTCGTGGCGTAGCGAGCATGCACGAGCGTAGCTGACAAGTTTCCAATGTGAAGCACCCTATGTCTGGACAGATACCTGCTGCCAGCCGCCTTAAATCTAGAGAGAGTTTACTTGGGCAAAGTCCGGCCTCTTGAGGCAGTCTCTAAGGAGGTAAGAGAGTCGCCTTGTGGAAAGAAAGACTTGCTAACTAAGTAACATCTATCGGTATTGAACCTGGTGAGCATCTCCCACCTGGAGCTGACTTCCTCATGGGCTGAATGGCGATGCCTCAATAGGTTGAGAGCCAGACTGGCCGATCTGGGGTTTTCCTTGCAGAAGTGGGCTATCTGGAAGCAGATCAGGATACTACCTGTGGTTTTGGAACAGCAACACATACAATGGAACACCTCATGGTCTGCCCACTGCTGGAGCAACAATGCACAAACAAGGACCTTGCGGAATTCAGTGAAGCTCCATACGTTGTACCATCTCTGGATGGATCATATGTGAGAACCACAGTGTTTTTGGACAACGGATCAGAAGAAGAAGAAGATTTGTTTACAATTTTAAAGTAAAAGCAACATGGTTTAAATTGTCTTTTTGAAATAGATTATAAAAATTTCCATGGCTTTGTATAACTATCTGCTATTCTAGTCGAATAGATTACTAACAAGCTAGGTAATATCCGACACTCCCAATAGCTGTTGTATTGCGTCACCTGTTATTTCTTCGTTGTTTATTGAGCAAAATATTTCGATTGTCCCTTTTTAATACTGGACGAAGAAATTTTGGCATAACTTTACACCACTACTTTGGCTGAGCCCGAATCGACAGATAAGCTAACAAGTAATGGGTAATTTGAATGTGCACAATTATCTTTTATCTTGATTTATTTTATTTTTCTTTCAATTTGTACCACCTGAGGCTGAAGGTGTTCTAAGTTTTCCTTTGTGCAATTGTCCTTTATTGGTTTCACCATGATATTCCATAGACCCTTTCGAAAAAAATAACAGTGTGATGAATATTCATAGGTTTAAGTAACGGCCTCTGACCGCTATTATGGACAGTTGAACAAAAGAACAACAATGGATAATGATGAAAGAAAAATGGCTAGACTCATATGACTGGAATAAAGCGTTGCAATCCAATGGGTGCACTAAGCTTGTTTTGTTTCGTTTCGTCGTTGGTCGAATATAATAAGCCGATTTAACTTCTGAAATTTATGTTCAGGGAAATTTTTAATTTGAAGTAGTAAATGTTTAGGTGCATCAGCTGCCCTTAATTTCAATCAATTTTCTTGTCCTAGTCGTAAAGCAATAAAAAATCCTATTGACTTTGTGTACAAAACATTAAGCTCACGGACGCCCCCACCCCCTTGCCGACATCCGAATGAATTTTAATTTGGTCGAGGTTATTATTTTGACAAGAGGCACACTTTAAGACTAGGCACAAGAAAATTAATTGAAATGAGGGGCATTTGATGCACCATAGTAGTAGCTGATAATTTCACAATTTCACAATGAACATCATTATCAAACTTATTAACTTACGCAAACGGCTCCCCAGATCGGCCACCCAATGACGGCAGCAAAGTCAAAGTAGTAATCGTTATCACAATTATTCCCATCCAAGACGCAGACTGCGAGGAGGATTGCAACAATGCCCAGTGTCGCTGACAACATCGCGCACACGATCTGAATTCCTCCTGTCACCCGGCCGGCCCTTACTTTAAAACGCTGGTTCCCAGATAGAGACACATTGCCCTGAACTGGAGCTGTATTCAGCACTACTACCTGTGGTGCAGCAGGCGGTGGTACTTGACTGTTTTCCGGGTAGAGTTGCTTAGTAGCCATTGCGCTGATGGTAATCTTGCAACAAAGGAAATATACAAAAAGTATAGTATTCACTGACCTCTACACATGGATCTGGGTCACCGAGTGTCACAACAGGAAGTTGCTTTTCTACCTTGGTAATATGGCGGGGAACAATGCATACACCTTGTCAAAGTTAAAGGAATTTTGTATAACAATAGAACATCTGTGTGGAATATGTGCACCCAACAGGTGTATGCATTGTTTCTCGCCATATTACCAAGGTAGAAAAGCAACTTCCTGTTGTGACACTCGGCGATCATTCAACTGTGCGGCAGCCCGCTATCCATGTGTAGAGCACTGACCTCTACACATGGATAGCGTGTCAGAGTCGCCGATTGAAACATCAGGAAGTTGGTTTTGGATCTCTACAATATGGCGGGAAACAGTGCATACACCTTGTCCAACAATGGAACATCTGTGTGGAATATGTGCACCAGCAGGTGTATACATTGTTTCCGCCATATTGTAGAGGTCCAAACCAACTTCCTATTGTTTCTTTTATTTGATATGAAAAGACGTCACCTTCTTAATTCTAAAATTTGAATTCTATTTACCATTTCAATTTTCTTTATCATAATGACACACAAAATGTTGTGCAAAAACATGTCTTTGATCGCCAATAGTTTTGCAAGTATTACTAGAGAAATGTTTCGTACGTTTAAATGTAATGTTTGATGAGCGGGGGTCCAAAGAAGAGTAAAAAAACTGCGTGTTGTCAACAACCAACACGTTGTTGTGTTTCTCACAAGGATGTTATCCAGGGTTTAGTGCAAGAAGGCCCCATCTGCAATAGCTGCCATTTGTCAGTTGTGTTGGTATTAAGTGTTTATACCTGCCAAATCTAACATGTGGCAGCTATTGCAGATGGGGCCTTCCTGCACTAAACCCTCGATATAGACTGGATAACCAGTCCTCTCTTGCGCAATGTACCATGTAGGGTGCTACATGTTGGCATTTGTTGCGCATTTAACAAATACCACAACAGCACACCCGAGGTTTTGATCAAACGAACAGATACCAAATATCTGAACATGGAACCTTCAGAGAAAGTATAAACCTTTTGCAAATATGAATGTCTGCCGGAGACAGTGGGTCACCATGGCGTGGTGGTACTATGACTTTTCCTTTCCAAGATTTTGAGAAAATAGTCTAAAGGTCCTTTGTTTATTCAAGAAAGGTCACCCCTTTGCAATACTAGATTTCTTTGTAAATTATTTATAAAACGTGTTATGATGCTATCCAAATATGAATCTTTTGCACTTTCGGCCTCTTCTTGTTGTTATAGATGGTACGGGTTAAAATTCCCCTGTAGACTCTATGGGATGGGCAATTTACCCCTCCCATTTAAGGGAACTTACCCTATGGCAAATTAAAAAAGCTATTTTGAATCAGGAATCATTAAATGATGTTTTGATATTTTTTTTAAAGAATCTTCGATATTGCAAACGTTTTGACCAGAAACTTCTGGGCTGTGTCCGGTCTAATACGACGTGGTGTGTGTCATTGAGTTGGTTTTTTTGGCCTAAATTAATGGTTTGTTTATGTGGAACATACTACATAGGTTTCAAAATAAGTAAACCTCATTAAAGTGTTAGTTCTGTCCATTCACCGTGACAGGTAAGACCGTAAGCGGAATTCTTTTAATGGCCACGGGTAAAACGTTTATGGTCATGTAGCAGTAACTAAGTTCTGACCTAACCTAAATTATTTCACATCTTAGATAGCTTGGATGTTTTCTTGAAAGTATCAGGATGAACCCAGAAATTATTTCATTAAACGTTGTTACTTGAACTTCCTTTGACAACTGCAAAGTATCATTCCTTGTCCCAGCATTGGAAAATAATGCATTCTTTATATACATGCACACATAGTCAACGAAGTTTTTTTATTTGGCTATCAAAAATGGCCAACCTTGTATTAAGAGATTATTGTAAAGCGGATTTGGCATCCCGCCAACCATGGCATAAGTACTAACATTATCAGAACCTGTCGAACTGAATGCATCATTTTCTAGTAAGCCGATTCTGTGCAGTACTTGTACCATCGACACCCTAATGTTTTGTAATGCAACAGAGGCCGGGATTGAAATAACCCAATATCAATATCCCCTATCCATTGCAAGAAGTCTCACTGATTTTGATCGACTATAATAGGTGACTTGGAACCCAGAGTGGCCATGGTTTTTGGGTGTATAAAATTATAATAGGGCTGTTTTGATATTAGAGTGTAATCGTTGCGCAATGGGCTACAGAGCGCATAGCTCTGTAGCCATGGCGCCTATGTTCAAGTGTATTATGTTTGATAGAGAGTTACCTTTTGCAGGGGAAGTTTCTGGAGTTTTGATTTATGCACAGGTAATTACAGAAGCATGATTGATGTGAACTTTAAAATAGCATTGACGATGAAACAGTGGCACCGGACGTGGGCCTGGGGCCTACTGTTGATTAATTTAAGCCAACTTACAAATCATACTGATTATTACACTGCGTAGGCCTATTATTGCATGCTGTAGCATAATTACAATTTGAGTGGTGTTAGGACTCTGGTGTTTTATGACCTTCATGATAAGCCGTGGGCATTGGCCTGTAGTAATAAGTCAATTGAGAATTTCGTGCCCGACCCGTCGTGCATAATAGCCTTTGCCTAGACTCCGTTTTCAGTCCCATATTTTTCTAATATGGACTGATATCACTGCCTTTCTCCTACACGTAGACAGGTCGACACAACTTATTTTCTAGAGGGATCTGGTTTTACAATACAGCCAATTTTGTAATTTTGTCCTCAATCATTTGTATTAAATAAAAAAAACAACTCAGTCACAGAGAGAAGAAATGCAAAGTGTTTCATGGCCAAAAAAGCAATGTGGTCATGCCGTCGCGAGGACTTCCACATGGTGCAAAATTGTGCACCCTCAAAATATCATGATCTTCAAGATCGTAAATGCGGAACTACACTTTGAACAGCAAAGAGGTAAGTTAGACTTACCTATCCACATCAACCAAGAAACTACTGATATTTTTGAGTTTGGGGTGGAACGTCGTCCCTATAACCTTTTCTATAGGCCCGGATGTCTGAGTTTTGACATGACATAAGGCCTATGTGAAAATTAAAAAGCAAACATCCCTCAACATAGATAGCATCTTAAACAGTGTACATTCATACAAAACCAAATTAAAAGCCAGCTGAATTCATCACTGAAATGGGAGTAAACAAAGTTGAGGGTGGCAAATTCGGAACCCAATGCTATTGCATGCAAGTAAGGTTTTGGCCTCCAAATCACACATTTTTCTTCCGACCAACACTATGACTTGAACTGCATTGAAATAGTCTTACTACGCCTTTCAAATGTATTGAAAACAGTCTTTACAACAGACCCCATGTAGAATATAATAATAATAGCAGAGATTTATTAGCGCCTTATGCTATTGGCCTCTAAAGCGATTTCACAAGGGGTCGCTGATCATGTGGCCCAACCATAGCTTAAACCAATTTAGCATCATTTCAAGGGATCAGCAGGGAAAAAAAATCGGGATCACAGCGCTTCCCTTATCATGCAAACATACATCGTATAACCATCGCAGCCGGGATCAGCTTCCCAATATCGCATGGGTAAATCGAGACAACTAAGCGGTTAATTTCTTGGTCCCGGAGAAATTACAAGATAGCTGAATCTCACAGGGCTCGAACGCACGCCCATACGCACGGATGAGCTACACTGGAGTCGAGCGCTTACCTATTGATCTATCTTGTCCGCGAGATGCTCATCAGGTAGTCTCACATCTTGGATCGATTACGCTGTGGCAACGGAGATACAGAATGCTTGCTGCTTTGCCGTATTGTCTTATAAACTTAACGAGATGAATAGTTTGTGTGTCACGTGGTCCATGGAACCAGGTCACGTGTCAGGTATCATGTATCAGTTTCTTTCGGGCGACCGAATATACAAATCCGACTATGTTAAATAAGGTCTGTACATGACCCTCTGCCCACAGTTGCTATTATTTTTTTCCAAAAGACAAAACCGTTTATTATGTGTAAACAGTACAAATTTACCTTGTCCCTACTGATTCAAAAACCGACGTACGATGACGATAATCGGTGTTTTTTTCCAACTGTAGGGATCCTCGTCATTTTTACCTGATGGGTTCCCCCGAAGCAAATAATAAACCAATCAATCCGTGACGTCATCAAATCGTTATTTTTTTCCAAAATTGGTGTTATTCCCATAATAAAATTCCCTTTTAAAGATTCAACAGCTGTATTTGTTCTTTAATAATTAATATTCAATTGTCCCCGAAATGAATGTGAAAAAGATGTTTCCATAAGTCTACACACTGAAAACATAGTCAGCCGGCTACATACCCTTACCGTGGACTGTAATGAGCAGACGGATCCCGTTTTAGTTTTAGCAGGCCTTACGCCACTTTGCGCGCGGCTGCGGGTGTTATGTCGTCGAGCCGCTTAGTAACATGGGTAAGGTCCATTTTTCACCTGTGTCCAGAATATCACCCATAGAGTACACCCATCGTGTCACCTCTAGTACCTTTAGTTGGGTCTCTGAGCAATTCCGTGAAGTGGAGAGCAGAGCATTATTTCTCGGTGGATTTGTTTTTCCATTGAACACATATAACGGGGTGCCCCTCACCGCGAAGTGTGGCAGCATCCATAATACAAGGGTCAAATGAAAAGTGCTTGATTGTTGTAAAAAGGTAATCAAAGTGTCCGTCTTGTTCCAAGATTAAAACAAGAACGAGAATGTCTCGGAAGCTGCGATGAACCAATAGCATATTCGTTATGTGGTAAAACTTGTGCTTCTTGAACTGGACTGGCTCAGAGATTTGAAATATGTGTGTGTGTGTGTGTAATGATTAAAAATAGTCCAACTGTAACTAAATAATAGTCATCTAAAATTCTACATTCCAAAGTGTGAGAGCAATTTTTTTCATTTGCAATGCAGTAAACATTTTATATGGTGCCATAGGGTACTGTGTAAAACAGAAATACCCGAGCCGGAATTTTATATCAAAAGTGTATTTTCTATATGGAGGACTCATTGGAGCTAAGCTATTTCACACCGGGCAGCATTATTATATGGGGGGCAACGAATTTGCTCTGAGTCAGCTTTAAAATCGTACTACTACAGAAGAGTGTTTTTTTTATTTTCTTTCAGCAATGTAATTGTAGTTTATATTCTTCTATTGTGAGCCAAAGAAGTCCTCGGGAAGTGGGGTTTTCATTTGTTTTAAAGTTTTGTGCTGTGATAGAATCGGTTTTTGGACCGCCACTTTGATTCTGTACACCGTAAGTTTCATTTTTTTGCCTGTTATGTGATCGTTTCATCATGTACCCCATCAGTGACCAGAGTTTTGGGCAAAAAATCACATGCAAAGTGGGTTTCATTGGGTGAGGTTGAGGTTGGATCCACAGCCCCACCCCCCCCCCTCCCAACACACACACACCAATTGGAGTGCACAAGACCTATACACTAAAGTGTTCATGAACCAAGCCTGTTGTCAACAGAGTCGTATGAAAGCTTATAAATAGGTATAATTTTCGGTCACCTTCACGTTGAGATGATATGTAGCACAAACAGAGATTTATCACAATAAGGCTACACTGTGATTAATCAAAACAACCCTGTATGCTTGAAGCAGTAGTCCTATCGTCTTCCAACCTCATCGTTTTTCTAGTATGGAAAGCATATTTGATATGGATAAATCTAACAGGGACTTACAATATTTCATTACTAATTGTACTCCCGATTTGTACATGCACGTATATACATTAAGCCGGAGCAATATAAGCGGTTAACCTAGTAATATGCATAATAAGTGACAATCAGTCAACAACCGACATGTCATTTGTATTTATAGAATGGGTAGAACATAAGTAAGTGAATTCGTGCCTAAACCGTTTGGTTTGCTACTGCTGACTATACATAAAGTAAAAAATCATACGGAATTTGCAATGATTACAATGGACACAGTGTTCATAGATATACACAGGGAAATATTTCATGTCAATGTATCATGATGTACATCCACTACACCGGCTAAACTATCGATAATTTTATGCCTTTTAGACGCAGGTAAGCTGCAGGTCCCTTATTAGTAGCTACTTTTCAAACTGGCATAAACGCGAACGTCAATAACCTAGAAGTGTCGAAGACCAAAATACACGAAGACGGATCACGTGTTACATTGTACGTAATTAGAAAATCCACAGTAATAAATAGTAAAAAAAAAACCATTTTTTTTGGCAGTATAAACTACCTTCAGTGCCCATGCGATGGCTGCGGAATATAAATATGTTTGTTATGATAACTTCCTTCTGTTTTTTATTATGGCTTCTGAATGTACACCGGCGGTCCGGTAAGTATATCCTGTTTCTAAAATGAAAAAAAAATTGAAACCACGTTTGAAAACATTCCAGACTGAATCATACCGCAATGCATTGTGGAAAAAGGGATGCGGCCCTTAGCGATTGCGTGTTCCCTTTTCCGTGTTGCGAGCACCGAAGTCACGACAAAAACTTTCATTTCTTTCCTCCTCCTACGCATAACCCCCGCAGCCGCGCCACGGGCTGTAAGCCTGCTAAACTAAAACGGGATCCGCTCTCATTCAGTCCTCGGTAAGTGTATTTAGCCGGCTGACTTAGTTTTCAGTTTTTAGCCTTATGGACCCATCTTTTTCCACTTCATGCGGGGACAATTGAATATTAATTATTAAAGACAATATACAGATGTTGAATCGTAAAAAGGAATTTGTTAGTATGGGAATAACAGCCAATTTTGGAAAAAATAACGATTTGATGACGTACCGGCATTGATTGTTTATTATTTTGCTCGGGGGACCCTTCAGGTAAACATGACTACTTATACCTACATTGGAAAAAAACGATTATCGTCTCGTACGTCGGGTTTTTGAATCAGTAGGGAACAGGTAATTTTTGTACGTTTAGACATAATAACGGTTCTTTTGAAAAATAATAGCACTTTGGTCAGAGGGTCATGGTACAGACACTTGATTTACATAGTCAGAATTTATTATATCGGTCACCCCCAACCCCCCACGCCGCCCCCGAAGAAGCAAACTGATACCTGATACTGACACGTGACCTGGTCCTGACACGTGACACCAACTATTCATCTCGTTACGTTTATAACTACAACGGCAAAGCAGCAATCATGCTGTATCTCCGTTGTCACAGCGTAATCGATCAAGATGTGAGACTATACACCTTTCGAATATCGAACCTACCCTTAGAGATATTCTCGCTTGTTAGCCAACCCTGCTTGATAGCGCATTCGGTTAGAGCGTCGTGCATATATCGGAGGTCACCGGTTCGAATCCGACCAAGCGCACATGGTTTTTTTTTTTTCACCCTATCGTGCGCTGGCCATCTCCAGGGAAAGATATACATAAATATATATAAATAGATATACTATATTAATATATATATATATATATATATATATATGGTTCTGTATTAAAGACCTAGTTTCAATGGCATTTGAAGGCGTAGTAAAGACGATTTTCAATGCAGTTCAAGTCATAGTGTTGGGTAACTTTTCAATGACGGACTTACCAGCATCGGGGTAAATCTTAATCTGAAAAAATGTTTTTCAACATGTTCAAAATTCAAATCACGCAAATAAAAATAATGCTCCTTAGTGATCGCCATGAAACAGTAATAGTACCAGTGTCATTTCACGCATGAATTTGAAACATTTAACATCAATAAGCTTATACTGCCTCGGTGACACATCACCATGTGACTGGTCATCTCAACGCAAAGACTGGCATGGCACCGCATGCTTCTAACTCGATCCATTTCCTGATACAATATAGCAACTGTTAACTGATTTTGTAATCGGGGTTCTTCCTAAGAGTCTTGGGTATCTCATGATAGGTGATTTTTTACCATTTGGAATCAAAATGTGTGATTTGGAGGCCAAAACTTAACTTGCATGCAATAACATTGGGTTCCGAATTTGACACCCTCAACTTTAAATTACATCCAGATTTCAGATGATGAATTTCAGCTGTGCTTTTAATTTGGTTTTGTATTGAATGTACACTGTTTAAAGATGCTATATATGTTGAGGGAATTTTTTTAGCTTCTTTATTTTTCAAATATGTCATGTCAAAACTCAGAAACCATGAAACACCTTTGCATTTCTTTCTCTCTTTGACTGAGTGCTTTTTTATTTAATACAAATGATCTGAGGACAAAATTCAAAAATTGGGCTTGTAAACCAGATATTTTAGAAAATAATTTTTTTCGAACTGTCTACGTGTAGGAGATAGGCAGTGATCTCAGTTCCATATTAGAAAAAATATGGGACTGAAAACTGAGTCTAGGCAAAGGCTATATGCACGACTGTCGTGCACAAAATTCTAAATTGGCTATACTCCATGACAATACCACAGGCTTATCATTAAGTCATAACACCATAGTCCTAACACCACTCAAATTGTAATTATGCTACAGCCATGCAATAATAGGCCTACGCAGTGTAATAATCAGTACATTTGTAAGTTGTGCTTAAATTACTCAACAGTTAGGCCCCATGCCCACGTCCGTTGCCACTGTTTTCATCGTCACTGCTATTAAAAGTTCACATCAATCATGCTTCTGTTAAATTACCTGTGCATAACTCAAAACTCCAGAAACTTCCCCTGCAAAAGTAATCTCTATCAAACATAATACCCTTGAACATAGGCGCCATGGCTACAGAGCTATGCGCTCTGTAGCCATGCGCACCGATACACTCTAATATCAAAACAGCCCTATTATAATTATTATACACCCCAAAACCATTGCACTCCTGGGTTCTATAGGTTCAGACCCAATTACGATACAAATTCAAAACAAAACATAGTAACGGACCCTCTCCATAGAACCCCTTCGTTTTCCGGAGATATTTGAGATTTAGTTTCATTTGCATACATTCGCTATGACGGACTGATAAACGTTAATCCCTCGCGCAGTACTAATTTAGATAATATCTTTCGCAGTCTGTGACACAGACTACATACTTTCCGGACCGCCGTACTGAATGTAGAATGCCGGAACACAAAACTAATGACGTCATCGTTGTTGTGGCGCAAAAAGAAAAAAATGAATATGCCAGACGGTTTAGGAAGCAATTTGTTCTAGTAATGCATTTTTCGACCACATATAATTTACAATTTCAAAAATAATATTATTTATAACGATGATTTGAAATCGTTAACCTTCGTCCAACCAAGGGTTTTTCTACTACATTCACGACCTAGATTGTTTTGTCATTTTTTTTTGACTAACATCTTCTTGTTTGGTATCAGTGTGCAGCAACATATGTCCATTCTTCAAATAAAGTACAAACATATCAATTTTAACAATATGACGTCATAGTGACGTCATAACTGAGAGCTTATTTATAACGTTATTTGTAAGCAAATCTCCAAAATCAAGGGTTTTTCGACCATTTTCGCCATTCATGCAAGCAAAATTGTCAGTATTTGCTTACAGTAGCATCATACGTAACAAAAGCGCCATTTTTGGGCATTTTACACAGTAAAGTATAGGAAGGTGGCAACCAACCCTATCTTCCGACTTTGACGGTACACCCTGACCTCCCTGAAAGTGGTACCTCCATTTTTTTCGCTAAATGACCCCAAAGGATGAACTTACAATTACATTAAAGCCTTAGATCACTGAAACTATTCCTGGATTTAGTTTGCGCTTTCTTCTTTTGAACATTCTAGGGTTTATGTTTTGACTATTGATTGAGACTGTGAATGGCCCAACCGCTCAGGGTTGGCTATCATGGCTATAGAGCACATCATACCACAAATACACGGACTAAAGTTTTTATATACTAATCCCCTCAATTCATACCTCCACCTACAAAAAATAGAGGCTATTCCACTATCAACTGGAATCTAGTATGGACCGTGTTCAATAGACAGCCATGTTGGTGGACAAGATAGACACATTCCAGGACTACAATACATTCACCTGTCGATGATCCCTGTGCAATCGCTAAACATGGATCGATTGACAGCTTAATGTATTGTAGTCCTAAGTCTTGTCCACCAACATGTCTGGTGGCTGACGTCATATTGAATACGGTCTATAGTATCGTAATCCATACTCGGCTGAATCCCACAACCAAATGAACCAACGATGTCAGTGCAGTGCTGCAGCTGCTGCCGTGGTCTTCATTGTTATTCGGTAACGAAATTGAAAAGACGAGTGATGCTGCACGTGCAGACGAATTTCTGTTTAGCGGATATCCCCGGATCGTCCTGCTTGTCTGATTTTTTTTTCGTGATTGCCAACAAATCTTCGCGGGGTTGTTTTTCCATATACGGGCGACGATGAATCATTCAAGCCGATAATGACCAATCAATGACGCGATGCAATGACGTACTATTACTGGATCAAGATTTATTCATGAAGCGTGACCTTTGTACATGCACACGTACAAAATAAACCGTACCTGACAATGCGGATTTGCATAAGTGATTCGGCCCATCAAGTTGTATGAAATGCAGACTGAACAAGATGCAAGGCTCCGCCTCGCTGTGAGCGATTCGTGGAAGTTAAATTTGTATTATGGGAGGAGATTCGTGTGTGGTGATGACTTGTAAACGGCAGTAATTCGTAAGCAGGAGTGATTCGTACACATAATTAAGACACACGGTAGTGTGTTTACCAAGTTTCAAAAATAAAAAACCCAAAATAAGAAAAAAAGAGCAAAAAAGCATTAGAACGTCCATAATACAAGCGACACACACATTGAGTATATTAACAGAAACAAACTTCCCTTTGTTTGACGCGTGTTTGACGAGTAAAAACCACTAGGTGGGAGTATCGTTAACGATCGCTAAACTACTCGTAATACAACAGCTCAGCATGTATTTCAACCCTCAGAAGTATATTTGGCACATTTCATGAGCAAGATATGAATTTAGACAACGGAAACGACGAGTTAGAAATGCTTTTAAACGGTCATTTATAACGATTATTAGTGGGAAATGTAAAATTTAAAAAACGGTCTCACAGACCTATAGCCTTTATTACGAAATGAATATTGACAACATTTAGTACACGATTTCTATTTGTTTGTTTTTTATTTAGCATAATCCGGTACAGATACAACAAAAATACAAAACACTTAATACAAGGATATAAAGACACCAAAAACCAGAAATATGCGGGGATAACCCATTGAGTCTGGCTACTGCAAACTCATTTCCAATGGGGTCCAGCAAAAAAAGGACAATAGTGCCTGATCCAAACTGAGACAGAAAGGTGGAATAACCATTGGAATGAGTTAGACAAAAGCTCTTGGGACATTGCACATTGACTGAGATGGATCTTTAGAGCCTGTTTGAATGCTTGTTTGTCCTGGATGTGCTTAATATTGCTCGGCAATGAATTCCAGTCGAGTATAGATTGGTAAAAATGATTTGAAAGTTTGACCCTTGACACGTGGTACATAAAAATTCATTGCGTTGGCTCTGGTGGCATAGCCGTGGACAGCAGATGTTCGTGTGAAAATTGATGGAGGTTAGAGGGGCCAGTACAATTAAAAACTTTGTGAACATGATGTAAACGCAATTGCCTGGTTCTATTTTGCATATCCAGATAGTTGAGTGACTAGAGATTAGCTTGACCGACATGCTCTCTGGGGGACATGTCAAGGATGAACCGGATCATTTTGTTTTGAAACACTTGCAACTTCCTCTGGTATTTCTTAGTCAAGCCGGTGTATCAGGCTGCTGAGCAATAATCAAGATGCCATTGGATGAGAGAAGAGCAAAGATCTTTGCGAAGTCTTGGCAGAAATATTTGGAGTGCCTATACAGGAACTTCAATCTGCCAGTGGCTTTCTTCACAATGGAATCAACCATGATTTCCCCAGAGAGATGTTGATCACAAAAAGCTCCAAGATATTTGACAGAATTACTGGGTTTGATTATTTGGTCTTCATACAAGACATGAAAGTTATCAACCTTGCTAAGTTTTTTGTTTGAACCAAACAAGATAAGTTCAGTTTTTACCAGCATGTAAGGAAAGCTGGTTGTCAACCAGCCACCTATTAACAGACTTCATGTCACTGCTCAAGCTATCCTGGTTCCAGGTTTGCATCACTGGCTATAATGACACTGTCATCGGCATACAAGAGAAGCTTGTTGTTCACAGCCATTACCGTGTCGTTCGAATAACAAAGGTAAAGTAAAGGCCTAAAAGACTCCCTTGAGGAACATCACAAGGCACTTCTTTGCGCTCAGACTCAATGCCATCAATGCAGACAAATTGCTGCGGTTGGAAAGATAAGAAAATATACAACCACGAGGAATCAATGCCCATAGCCTCCAGCTTGTGGCATAAAATGGTGTGGTTCACTGTCAAATGCTTTCTGGACATCCAACAGACACATGCCAACATATTCCCCTCTGATATTTGGAGATCTGATGTAGTCAGTCAGGAGGTAAATAAGACATGTGTCTGTCGAATATCCAGAACGAAAGCCTGACTGATAATCGTATATGAGATTTTTTAGAAATAGATATTCTTGAACCTGCACATAGACGCATTTCTCGAGGGACTTGGGAAACATTACCAAGTCACAAATGGGACGGTAAAGTACCGACTTCAACGACTTTCTTTTTAAAAGTGGGAATAACCTTGGCAAGTTTCATGTCATTGGGGACCGTGCTGGAGGTGATTGACAGATTGACAATATGAGTAATAACTGGAGATAATTGTTCGGCACCAACCTTCAAAAATCGTCAGGATGTGCCTTTTTACTGCTAACATTGAAACAAAGAAAATTATGTTTAACGGATTCTGTGTTCAAACCTCACCATGTAATATACACAATTACAGTCAACACGCTGCCCAAGATCTTTTGTAACGGTGAAGTGCCCTGTTGAGTTTGATAACAATAGAATCGATACTGCGGTAATAATATGGCGTTTACACCGTTGGGTTCCCGAGGCCGGCTGGTCTCGGCAATTAGTTATCAATGGTTTAATCACCGGATTAACTGCATGAGTGGTTTTGGGCGCTGCAATCATTTCCGTTATCTTTGGTTATGGACAAACTTTTAACTATTGTCATTGCCCATAGATGAAGTGCTAATCGGACAGCTGAAAAAAGGAAGCAGAATGAACAATTGACCACGCATGAAGTGTAGACCAAAAGAGATTGAACCAAGTTGGATTGGCCCAAAATGGAATTGAACGTCAACACATTCAATATATTCTCTTTTGGTCAAACATAATACTTTTAAGATTGGAAGAGATTAACATTATTTTGAAAACATATATCTGAGTGTATGTCAACCTGTATCCATTTCCCACACACATCCACCCCGTTTATCATTTCGCACGTGCCACTAATTCATGTCAATAAATGTATACCGTAATAAACATTATCGTATAGTCGAATTGTTTTTTGAAACCCATCACAAACCGTACATATACAAATTGACTGATGGAAATGATCCTTTGTAGTAAATTTAAGCTGATAAAATTTATCGTTCGTTGATACTACATATTTTGAGATTATACGGTCAATGTTTTCAAAAATTTAGGGGCGTTAACCTAAAGTTTTCTGCAATACACAGAGTAGTCTATGAAAAGACTTGTCAACTTTGGCCATGTTTCTATTAACATTTTGATAGAGGAAATGCAAGAATATCCCACCAAAGTATCAGGCAATTTCCCCAAATAACCAGATTTTCAACATATTGTGGCGTTTATCCCGGCGTCCTCAATCAATAGTTTGTGGTAGCGAGCGTCAAGGCAATTACTTATATCGATGACGGCGGGCGTGTGGCCAATCCACACAATTCTTGGACGGACAAAGGTCAATCACACATGCAATCCCAGTATTTCAGTTTCTGTAGCATCTTTAATTGGGGCTTCAGTACTGATCTGGGCGGCGTCAGTTGCGGAGCTAGTAGTTAAAGGGATTAGCAGCGATTTGCTAATCCAAAACATCGAAAAAATCATCAAAATCCATATTTTTATATTTTTGTTACTGGCATGAGATATGAGAACATAACCGCAAGTGGTGAGTTGAAATCCGTGTATTAAAGGCAAGGCAGTACTTTTTATCTGATTCTGTAATTTTCTATACGTGCGTATCAAAATTCCGACTTGAGATCAAAAAAGCTGTCCTGGTGAATATCACATATTTTCAGCGTGATATTGGCACCATGATCAATACAATTTGACTCAAACACAAACATTATTGATCTTTGTTGATTCGGTACTGTGTAATCACAATCAGCTGTTTAGTGCCAATTTTGAGACGCCGTTGCTGTATGTCTATTTGTGGGAGACTGTATGTTCTCATCAGTGCAGCACAAGAGCTAAATGCAATCAACAAATGAAGTGAATCAAAGACCCGTTAAGCCACTGACCATTCCATCACGCAGACATTGTTTATGAATACTAGAGTGCTCAACTCAATGAGTGAGCTATGCAAAATGCTAATAGTATTACGTCTTGATAAAAACATCAAGGCTACATAAACCATGTACAGTTGTAGAATAAAGCAAAAAGAGTGCTCAACTAAAAAACATGCTGCAACCTATTAGGGCAACAGCATGAAAGGAGCGTAATATACTCAATCTGCAGACAGTACCGTTTCGAACTTTGTGTTCGCATCAGAGCACAGAGCTAAATGCAATCCACAAATGAAGTGAATCAAAGACCCGTTAAGCCACTGACCATTCCATCACGCCGACATTATTATAGGTTTTCCCGTTCGGTTTCGCACAATGTTCATCCGAATTCAACAATTGTAGTTTCAAATTTGTCCCAAAAATCGAAACTGTACATTTTGCAAACTCGATTTCGTCTTTGGTCAAACAACTTAACCTTGGTGCACTCTAACTCGTCAATGGCCGCACCGGTTCGTCGTGTTAATTCAAATTCGTCGGGTCATACATTTTCGTCGTATATGGCCAACCGATTTCGTCATTGGTCATCCGGATTCATAAAAATATCATTCGAATTCGTCGTATAGGCCTGCATTGGACGGGTATCATGCAGTTACGGCCTATATTTGAAATGGCTCTTAACAGGATAGGAAGTGACGTTATGACGGCAATTTTTTGTGATGTATCACTCAAGAGAGGGTGCACTCTAAATTACATGGATTTTAAATCAAATTCTAAAGTTTGTGGTAGGGACAAATCAAGTCAATTTACATTTGGATCTTATATTTATGTTTAAATGCAGTTTTTAATTTTAGCTCATGTCAAAATGATAAAACGCTTTTACTGTTTTATTTATTGGACAGTTACAATATTTGGGCTTAACACAACTGGATGATTTTGGTGTCATCAAGTTGCACAAATATATATTTGGTTTTTGCCACGAAACACATGACGAATTGAAAAGACCCAATTTGAAAACCAAGGACCAAAAGGAAGTAATCCAACTTCCCATTATATCGCCGTTTTGAAGGTCGGACTAAATTCGAATCACGGGGACAAACTGAATGCCATATCATTGAAAATCGGTGGATCATGACTCTTTGGGATGTCCAAAGACGAAATCGAAGTTGTGCAAATGTACATTTTCCCGATTTGTTGGGACGACATGTGAACTAAGCATTGTTGAATTCGGATGAACATTCTGCGAAACCGAACGGGAAAACCTATATTAATTAGCTATTTCCTTTTAATTTCGCACAATGTTCATCCCGATTCAACAATTGTTAGTTTCGAATTCGTCCCCCCAAATCGAAACTTGTACATTTGCCAACTCGATTTCGTCTTTGAAATTCCAAATAGTCCGATGGTCACATGACTTCAACCTTGGTCATTCAATTTCGTCCCGTGTTATGAATTTCGTCCGACCTTCAAAACGACGATATAACGGGTAGTTTGATTTCGTCTTTGGTCACTGGTTTCAACAATGGTCTTTTCAATTGCGTCAGGTGTTTCGGGGTAAATTTTCTTGTCTTCCGTTTCATAACTTTCTGTTTATTCAATTCTGTGTCACAACTCTGTTCACAGTTGCTTGATCAATTTTGACTGGATTAAATTAAAAACTACATTTAAACCTAAATAATATATACGATCCAAATTTAATCTGGAATTGTTTTGTCCCTACACCACAACTTTTAAAAATTTTAATTTAAAATCCATGTAATTTAGAGTGCAACCTCTTCTTGAGTGATACGCCACTAACAACTGCCTCATAACGTCCCCTTTACCTTTTCCTTTCCTTTAAGAGCCATTTCAATGTTAGGAGGACCTTAAACGCATGCATTATACCCGCCCATGCAGCTACGACACTATTCGAAATGAATATTTTTATGAATCCGGATGACCAATGTCGAAATTGGGTTGGCCATGTAATAACGAATTGTATGACTCGACGAATTTGAATTAAACACGACTAACGGTGCACCATTGAGAATTAGAGTGCACAGGTTTGAAAGTTTTTGCCGCAAAGACAAATCGAGTGGCAAATTGCATTTTCGATTTGGGGGATGAATTTGAACTAACAATTGTTGAATTGGGTTGAACATTGTTGCGAAATCGAAACGGGTCAAACCTATTTTATTATTATAAGTACATATATATATTATAAATATATTATGCTCTCTCTCTCTCTATCCCTCCTCTCTTATTCTTCTCTTCTCTCTCTCTCTCTCCTCTCTTCTCTTCTCTCTCTTCTCTCTCTTCATTCCAACCCCTCCCTTACCCCCCGTCTTGCCCTCTGGCCCGCCGGTCGCCTTCCCAGACGGTCCGCCTTGTCATTCCTTTCTTCTTTATCTTATCCGCTTCTCCTACCTGTATGGGATGAGCACTCTTAGTCCAAAGATTCACCGGGAAATAATACCTGTTTTACGAGGGAGTGATATATATATATCTATATCTAATATTACATATAGATATATAGATATATCAAAAAGACCAACCCTCATACAGGAATACATACAAAACCAAAAACGCAAAATATTCGGATAACCCAATTGGGATCTGCTACTATCAAACTCATTTCCAATGGGGTCCATAAAAAAGGACCATATATTTCCTGAATCAAACGAGACAGACAGGGTGAATAAACCATTTGGGAATGAGTTAGACAAAAGCCTCCTTTTACATGGCACCTTGGCTTAGATGGATTCTTTAGAGCCGGTTTTGAATCTTGTTTGTGGTCCTGATGTTCGTAATAATATTGCTCGGCACTGATTCCGTCGATTATAGAGTGTTAAAAAATGATTTGAAAGTTTGACCCTTGACAGATTGTACAATAAAAATTCATTGCGTTGGCTCTGGTTGCATAGCCGTGGGACAGCATATGTGTTCGTGTTGCAAAATTGAATGTAGGTGAGAGGGGCCAGTACACAATCAAAAACTTTGTGAACTCATGTAACGCCAATTGCCTGGTTCTTTTTGCATATCCCGATGGTTGAGTGACTAGGATTAGCTTGACGACAGCTCTCTTGGGGGAACATTCACGGATGACCCGATCATTTTGTTTTGAAACACTTGCAACTTTCTCTGTTATTTCCTTATGTAAAGGCCGGTGTCTCAGCGGCTGAGCAATAATCAAGATGCCATTGGATGGAGAAGAGCAAGATATCTTTTGCTACGTCTGGCAGAAATATTTGAGTGCTATACAGGAACTTCAATCTGCCAGTGGCTTTCTTCACAATGAATAACCATTGCTTTTCCCCAGAGATATGTGGTGATCACAAAAAGCTCCAAGATATTTGACATAAGTATCTGGGTTTGATTATTTGGTCTTCATACAAGACTGAAAGTTATCACCTTCTAATTTTGTTTGTATTGAAACCAACAGATAAGTTCAGTCTAATTACCAGAAGGTAAGTAGAAGCCTGGTTGTCAACCCCACCTATTAACATACTTCATGTCACTTGCTCAAGCTATCATCATGGTTCCCGGGTTGCATCACGGCTAAATGACACGGTCATCGGCATACAAGAGAATCTTGTTTTTCCACAAGCCGCACCGCCATTACCCTTTCGTTCGAATAACAAGGTAAAGTAAAGGGCCTCAGACGCCCTTGAGGAACATCACAAGGCACTCTCTTGCGCTCATACTCGATGCCATCAAATGGCACAGACAATTGCTGCGGTTGGAACGATAAGATCAAACCACGAGGATCAAGCCCATAGCTCCGCTTGTGGCAGAAAATGTGTGGTTTTCACCTGGTCAAATGCTTTCTGGACTCCAACGCACACATGCCAACAATAATTCCCCTCTGATATTTGAGATCTTATGTATCATCGGTAAATAAGACCATGTTCTGTCGAATATCCAAAACGAAGCCTGACTGATAATCGTATATGAGAGATTTTTAGAAATAAGATATTTTGAACCGCACATAGACTCTTTCCTCGAGACCGTGGAAACAGTACCAAGCAAACTTATTTTGGGCCGGTAAATTACCGACTCAAGACGACTTTTCTTTTTAAAAGTGGGAATAACCTTGGCAAGTTTCATGTCCTTGGGGACCGTGCTGGAGATGATTGACAGATTAACAATATGAGTACGAACTGGAGAAATTGTTTTCGGCACAAACCTTCAAAAATCGTCAGGATGTGCCTTTTAACTGCTCACATTAAACAAAGAAAAATCATGTTTAAAACGGATTTCTTTTGTTCAACATCACCATGTAATTATACAATTAACAGTCACCGGTCTGCCCAGATCTTTTTGATAACGGTGAAGTGACCCTGTTGAGTTGATAACAATAGAATCGATACTGCGGTAATAATATGGGGCGTTACAAACAAACAACAAAACACCTGTTGGGTTCCCGAGGCCGGCTGGTCCCGGCAATTAGTTATCAATTGTTTAATCACCGGATTAACTTAACTGCATGAATGGTTTTGTGCCGCGTCAAGTCAATTTCCGTTACTTTGGTTATGGACAAACTTTTAACTATTGCTTGCCCTAGATGAAGGCAATCGGACAGCTGAAAAAGGAGCAAATGACAATGGACCAACGCTGAGAGTTGTACCAAAAGAGATTGACCAAGTTGATTGTGCCCCCAAAAATGGAATTGAACGTCAACACATTCAATATATTCTCTTTTGGTCAAACATAATATTTAAAGATTTGTAGAGATTAACATTATTTTGAAAACATATATCTGAGTGTATGTTACATGTATACACCCCTTTATCATTTCGCGCGTGCAACTAATTCATGTCAATAAATGTGGAATACCGTACTAAACATTATCGTATAGTCGATAATGTTTTTGAAACCCATCACAAACCGTACATATACAAATTGACTGATGGAAATGACCTTTGTAGTAAAAATTTTAAAGCTGATAAAATTTATCGTTCGTGATACTCATTTTTGATATTACATCCGTCCTGTTTTCAAAAATTTAGCGGCGTTTAACCTAAAGTTTTCTGCAATACACAGAAGTCTCTATAAAAGACCTGTCACTTTGGCCATTTGCTATACCATTTTGATAGAGGAAATGCAAGAATATCCCACCAAAGTATCAGCCAATTCACAAATAACCAGAATTTTCACATCTTGGTGGGCGTTTATTATATATGATGATCCCGGCGTCCTCAATCTATAGTTTGTGGTAGCGAGCGTCAAGGCAATTACTTTATATGCGATGCGGCGGGCGTGGGCCAATCCACACATGTCTTGTACGGACAAAGGTCAATCCCCGACAGCAAATCCCAGTATTTTCAGTTTTCTGTACATCTTTAATTGGGGCTTCGGTACTGATCTGGGCGGCGTCAGTTGCGGAGCTAGTAGTTAAAGGGCTTAGCAGCGATTTGCTAATCCAAAACAATCGAAAAAATCATCAAAATCCATATTTTTTATATTTTTGTTACTGGCATGGATTATGCGAACATAACCTTCAAGTGGTTTGGCTTTTGGAAATCCGTGTATAAAGGCAGGCGTACTTTTTATCTGATTCTGTAATTTCTAATACGGTTGCCGTATCAAATTCCGACTTGAGATCCAAAAAAAGCCTTTCCTGGTGAATATCACATATTTTCAGCGTGATATTGCGCACCATGATCAATACAATTGACCTCAAACACAAACTTATTGATCTTTGTTATCTGTATGGTGTACATCACATCAGAGCGTTTAGTGCCAATTTTGAGACGCCGCTTGCTGTATGTCTATTTGTGGGAGACTGGTATGTTCTCATCAGTGCCACAGAGCTAAATGCATCAACAAATGAAGTGAATCAATGAACCGTTAAGCCACTGACCATTCCATCACGCGCACATGTTTATAATACTAGAGTGCCAAATCAACTAGTGAGCTATCAAAATGCTAATAGTTACGTCTTGTAAAACCTCAAGCAGCATAAACCATGTACAGTTGTATAAAGCAACAGAGTGCTCACTAACATGCTGCAACCTAGTAGGGCAACAGCATGAAAGGAACGTAATATACTCAATCTGCAGACAGACCGTTTCGAACTGTGTGTTCTCATCAGAGCACAGAGCTAAATGCAATCCACAATGAAGTGAAATCAAATCAAAGACCCGTTAAGCCACTGACCATTCCATCACGCCCACATTATAAGTATTATTATATATATATATATAATATTTAATATATATATATATATTATATATACTCTCTCTCTCTCGGCTCTCTCGCTCTCTCTCTCTCTCCTTTCTCTCTCTCTCATCTCTCTCTCGTCGTACTTCTCCTATATAACTATCTATCTCTCTCATCGATCTGTTCCGGGCCCCTGTACCACGGCCCCACCCCCCTCAAATAAACGGATCAAACGCCGAAGAACTAGAACAAGACACGGGGCACTGAGAGACAGGTGAAACAAAGTATTTGATTTTGAAGTGTGTGGAGAAATCACGCGCAAACATCCATGAGGGAGCATCAGCAAGAAGCACAGATTAACGAGAATAAGTTGTGAAGTGAATGCACTACGCAGCTTACTACTGCCTGATGTGTGCCGCGACGCGGCTGCAGCGAGATTACAATTAAAATGCCGAACTTGCAAAGACTCCTGGAGAATATTCCAGCGCAAAATCCGATTTCCAATAGTGGGCCGTGTCCACGGACGACTTGGCCTTACTGAAGAAAACCAGCTCCTAATGACTCCCGGAGCTCGGAGGTCGACTAAATTAAGTCCGAAAGTGCTGAAGCTTGTTTATCCTTGGATACTCAATGCCAACGGAAGACAAAACCGAACCCGGCTACGCAATCGGACTAAACGGCTGGAGCTGAGACTACGATGACAATGTCCACTATATGGGGAGATTAGTCCAAACTGGGATTACGGTCACTGTCAACTTGGAACTCTGCTAATAACTTGGAGGCAAGATTGGTGACGAAACTCTCTTAATCCCTTTGGAGTAAGATGTTGTGATACTCTTCTACTCTTCTCTCCCGGGCGTTATATATCCTCTCAAACAATTCCTATAAGGATCAAGTCCTCTCTATTATGAGTCATGTGCTAAATAGAGTCCATTACCTCATAATTTCCGGATTCCGCTCCAATGTTCCCATATTAGAAATTTTCATAGCATCACCCACTCCACAGCAGCATGTGCCTGTAGATACAGTAGGGGGCGCCATCTATGATCAAAAGTTCAGTGGAGCACATCTAATGACATCACTAAGGTTCGGTACATTCAGAATTTCCCCGCTTTTCTGAGCATCTTTCTGAGACTGTTCTGTGTTCATTCTAATTGCTTTACACACACCAGATATCACACAAACAAGGTATATTTTATATTGTATTACTATACTAATTTATAATATTTTATTGCTAATTTATTACTTAATCTTGCTCAATGAAATCAATCAATTGCAAATTCGTTGGGGGCCTGTAACAATATATATCTGAGAGGAATCGAATGGAGACAAAAACACATCCAACAATCACCGCATATGGTGCAGTGGATCAGAGCTCGCCGAATAAGTTGTGCACTGTTAAAAAAAATTTCCGTAATTTACGAGTAAGTTCTGGCAGTCATTATTTCCACACATTTTTAGGGTAAATTTACGAGAAATGTCTGTCAATTAACGGAGCTTTGACAGTAATTTTATGGGTACCAGAAATTTGTATCATATTACGGAAAAAAATTGTTAGTTTTAACAGATTTTCCGTAATTTAAAATTACGGAACCAAAAAAAGAAAAAGTCCGGAAATATACTGCCAGAAATTTTTGAAATAGTTCCGTAAATTAAAATTTTTTATGTTTTTAGTTTTTGTTATTGTTATTGTTTTCTCAACATATTTTCCGTAAATTTAGGAAATCTGTTTTCTTACTTTACCCGGAAATTTTTAACAGTGTGGGTTCGAGTCCCCGTCGTCGCCAATGTGTTGTGCACTTGGCTAAGGCACTTTACCCGTCGCTTGCTCTCTCCACCCCGGAGTATAATGGGTACCGGTGTCATAAATACAGTGTCCGTGTGAATGAGTGTCCTAAACCACCCCGTCTGTCTATTGTGTTCTCCAATGGGTGCTGTTTCGGATCATTTGTTCATCACGGTACTCACATGGCCTCGTCTACAAGGGTCACAGTTTCTTTACACCGTATATGCTTGGGAGTGCAAAACAGACTCGCTTGCTGAGAGGAGTGGCGCCCCCCCCCCCCCCCCCCAGAGCAACATTATATATGGAGTCTGGCCCCCGCCAATACCATGGGAAGGGCTGCCAAGAAATCCCAATTTCGACATCGCGCATTGGTTTAATAATTAAAACCACGTAAAAGCGAAATCTTGACAGAAAATTCTGATTTTTTTATGTGTCAAGAATATTTTCTTATTCCAAACCGTTGAGTTGAAGATCCACCTCCACTGGAAGTTATTGCTGATTTTTTTTGTATTAATAACGAACGCGGACGAGGTCGTTGTCGGCCATGGGAACCCCCTGACCGACCCACATCAAATCACCCAAATTGGTGTGTGGTTTTGTACTCCCGTATTGCCTGTACGTTCTTTTGACATATTTGGTTGAATTGCTAATGAATGGGGTCTTGGCGCCACCCCCGCCTGCCCACTGACAAGAGATGGCACTTTCCGCCCTGCGGACGCACCATTTGCATTTTGGAATGGGATAACAAACTTAGCAGTGATTGTATCGCGATTTTAATTTGACCGGAGCTTTTTGCCACAGGGCCACAACAAACCTCCCATGGAATGCCTGTAAAAAGCTCCTATTGACTAGTCACTGACGCTAGTCACCGACGGCAATTCGCGCATGTGTAGTACACCTTCCTGACTGACCTAAGTTCAAATGACCGCGTTGCAATATACACAAACGAATGCAGTAAAATCTGTGTGTACATGTACGTGTTGCAAAACTGCTGACCGCGCCCCGCCGCAAATGACCCTTCTCAATCAAAACACGGTTCCGCGCATATAATTATGACAGCAATCAATACTCCTAATTGGCATTTCCCAATTCAAACTTGGTTCCACTCTTTTTCTTTTTGAATCACCACTGTAACTAATCGGGATTTGCTTCAGTGATTTTCAAGTATACAGTGGGATTAATGTTACTTTTGAGCACCCGTGATTTGGATACGAAGGAACATAAAAGTTTTACCACACTCTGTGGAAAATGATTGTGAAGGCCACAGATTATCTTAGTTCGTTCATGAAATGGGTGAATGAATCTGCCTCCTCTCCCAACTAATCGACGCTGTCCAAAACTTTCCTCTAGTGACACGACGGGATGAATCGACTATAATATTGGTGGTTAATCATTAATTCGTCGGTTTTTCGTTTATATCTTCGGAATGAAATGGATTTGAGGGCTCAAATTTCAGGATGGTGACAATGTGAGAAAAATATTGACTTTCATCTGATATCAAAATCGATACTACTTCGGGTAAATCAATTGGGGTGTCCCAAAGACGATCGGAACACGAACCTTAATTGATATGTATTCATATCCATTGTATGTTTGTCACAGCGTTTTTTTGACCCCATGCAAACTTGTCACTTTTATTTTTAGAACCAAATTTACGCAGAAGTGGCGACACAATTTTGACAAATGATCAAGTAGGGGGAATTTGCAAGAGCTATCATCTATGTGCAAAAATAAGACAAATCATTGCGGGAATCTTGCCATATAGGCCTACAAAGGTTATTAATTTGTATGTTATAGCGCCCTCCCCTCTATATGCCCATTTTCCAAAAGAAAGAAAAAAGTGTTTGTTAAACTCGATTTTGAAGAAGAAACCATATTGCCCGCAATGGAAAATTTCATTAAAAATTTACATAGGATGTAGTTAGTTGAAAAAATCGTTCAAAATCAGTTGTCAAAACGTGTCGCCATCGATAGTTTTTGTTTTATTCTGGTTTTGTCATAATAAATGAGACAGCTGTGTTGTACGTTTATTCATATATTATGGAATATTTTGACTCTGTAAGCTACAAACACAGTTTGTACTTTTATACCATTAAAATACTGGGCGTGTCTATTCTTGTATATTTAGATTTGACCCTTAACTGCATTTAATTACTTTTGGCAAAAAAATCACCAAGGGACCCCCTCTGCCTTTGTTGCGGTGATCGTAAGATTTTTCTTTGGGACGTTGGGAATATATTATAGCCAATACCATATTCGCTTCCCGTTACAACATCCTAGCTGCTGCAGTGCACATATTGGCCATTCTCCTAAAAGTGACTCCAGTAGATCTCCACAATTTTTTTTTTTTATTGTATGCCACCGACAAAAATACAGAATTACAAACAACACGCATAGAAAAGACAAGTACAACACAAACAACAAAAACAAAACAATACAAACAAGGAAACACCATAGACACACCCCCAACGCCCCGGAAAAGCATAAACGCCACTATCAGTAAGTGTCTGGTCATTCCCATTTTATAGATTGATACACAATGTGTCACACAAAACATGACTGTCAAAAAAGGGCAATCTTAGCTTACACATCCCCAACTGTTTGATTTTTCTTAAATAAGTAACCGTCGTTAATGTTCGTTTATACTTTACGAGCTCTAGCACGGACATATATAGTTTTCTAATACTTTAATATCATTTAATCTCGGTCGTTTACTCCATGAAGACCATAACAAACCTTGGCAAATGGTGTTTTCCGTAGCTCTATGCACGTCTTTTACAATGCGACATTTACCCTCAATAGTGAAACGTTTTATTCAACAAGTGGTTTTTATTTGCACGACAGAAAGTCCAAGCATGATTTCTTGGGAACGATTACTATAGCAGCACTTCAAAACAAGCAGTGGCGTAGCCAGGATTTGGTCGACGAGGGGCACAGATTTTGTGAATGTACCGACACGTGTATTGCACCACAATTTTTTTCCCTGCTCGCTACCCGCCAGTTGACCCAAATTTGTTTACCGTCGTCTCCAAATTCTGAAGACGGGGGGGTGGGGGGGGGGGGGACAAAATTCGCCAACGCAAAGATACTAATAGGGTAGTAGTATTAACCTATTAAGCAGTTATTGTGCCCAATTTTGCACCCCGCTAAAAAAAAATAAAAAAAGTTAGACAAATGTACCGACGGACCTTATGTACCGACAGAAATCCAGTCGTGGGGGGGGGGCACGTCCCCCCCTGCCCCCCCCCCCTCTTGCTACGCCACCTGATACAAGGTTTGGCGGTTTTTTTTTGGGCCTGTTTGTCAATAAACCTTCGAAACTTTCTCGGTAGGTGGTCTACAACCGATCGAGTGACATTTGTCAAATATCTTATCTTAAAAAAATCTCCGCCTGTCACTCTACGTTGGGGATGTCAATGGATCCGCCTGGATGTCTCGAACAATCATATCAATGTAGTTAAAGGCGCGACCCCTTTTTGGCACGGTTAATTCCAACATGTGACGTCTGGACACTACTTGATCACTCGCACGATGACAGTGACCAGCAAATCGTGGCACGGCGTTGGGCAACAGAAGATGAAATGTGGAGGGATATCTCCTATATCTGTGCTTTGGTCCTGTTCTCACGCCAGGATATGTTTTTGTCCCGAAGAACTGATGTGTAGGTGCCATCCAGTCCTATCCTGTACTCTTTCTTCATGGTCTCAGATCCATATAACAGGATAATCTCTCTTACACAGCTCTAAAGAATTTCACTTCCGGTTGAATTGGAGATACCAGTTGCCATAAGTGGTGTATTTATTGCAGGCATTCCAAGCTTGTCCTTTTCGTGACAGGAAGTCTTTCTTGCTTGGCGGCAAATAGGATCATAGATATTTGACGTCCTTGACCTCTTTGAGTTGGCTACTATCTGTAGTGCAGATAGGTTGATGATCATCTTCCTCATTGACGGTCATATATCCCGTCTTCTTGGCATATAGATGTAGACCGACTTTGTCTTCAGGCGTCTTGTGCACCACATGTCAGATCAGCTGTTAGTTATAGAGCTTAGATCATCTGCGTAGTCAAGTCTGTGAGATACTGACTTTGGTTGACGTATAGAACGATTGGGTTGATGGTGAGTCCTTTGCGTCTCCATGATGTCATAGACACTGTCTGAGGAGTAATCAACCACGGACTACAAAGAGATGGGAGCAGCAAGAGTTCTTCTTGGAGGATTCCAGTAGTTAGAGTTATTAGGAAATCCTTTGTGGGCCCAATCCATGGTCTGCACAAAACGCGATATGGAGTATCATACTTGATGGCAATTGCCTTGACAGTCTCACCTGGGACACCGTCTTAGTTGGCGAAAATATGCAGCATTAAACCCTGTTTACACTGTCAAAAGCGTTGGAAAATGTTCAAAGCAATGAGGCTTTCTCATTGGGAAATTCTCAGTCTCAATTGCTTTCTGAGGGCAATAATTGTCTCTTGCAGGAGGCCAGATAGTTATGTCGTCAGAGTAAACCCTTCTCCCAGGAAGAACTTGACTGGAATGCAAGGTAGTGGGGGGGGGGGGTTCCAAAGGCTTTGTGACAAGTATACCTGTTAGCATACATTAAACATGTTCACACTCTTGTTGATGAGCGTGAAGGCAAGAACTCCAGCAGTATTTATGATGTCCTCACTTCAGCCACAAAGAAATGGCATTGGAGAAGTGCTTACTCTAGAAGAAGAAGAAGAATACTGCTTGCCTCAAACGACACAGTCAGCAAAGCCAGAGACAAACTGCAGCCAAGAAGCACGATACTAAATCCACCAGAAGCTCCAAGCAGAACCTTGGTGCTGCTAAGGCTGCACTTGATGATGCTTACACTTTGGTGCTTGGGGAGCATGTTAAGTCCAAGACTGAAGCACTTGACACCCTTCATCTTGAAAACAAGCATGCTGCTGCCTGGGAGGCCCTGAGGGAGCTGACTGATAAGAAGGCTACCCCACCTATGAGAATCAAAGGTGAACAACTGAAGAGCGCCTTGACACATGGTTTCAGAACTTTAGTTCTCTACTTGGCAAGCCAGTTCAGAATAACACTAACCTTGATGAACCTTTCTTCAATCACAAGATAGCAGACACCATTCCCATCCAGACTGGACCTTTCACTATAGAGGAGCTTCAGATCTGCCTGAAGAAACTGAACAACTCTAAGACACCTGGTCCCGACAACATTCCTGCAGCAATCTGGAAGAATCCACTATTCCATGATCAACTGTTAGAATTTTGTAAGAACACCTACATGAGAAACAAACCAGCTGCCTTCTCAACATCATTCATCATTCCTCTACCAAAGAAAGGCGACCTCCAACAACCCAAAACTACAGAGGAATCACACTGTCACCACTGGTCTCTAAGTTCTACAACTCCATGCTGCTCAACAGAATCACTCCTCACATAGATGCCATTCTCAAACGGAACCAGAATGGTTTTCGCAAAGGCAGATCAACACTACCCCAGATACAAGTTTGCCCTCGGAAGGATCATAGAAGAGTTGAGAATTCCCAAGAGATAACGTAATATACGCGAAGTTTTAGGGCCTATTTAACACATGTTGTTGATACAATCCTTGTTCATAAGTATTTAAAAGGTCATGATTATTATAGAATTTTTGTGAATGTTAGATACAGGGAAGTTTTTAAGTCTGACTTTCCGCGACTAATAGGTAGGCCAAGGGAAAGGAATAGACCTCAGTGTCGGCGATTTAAAATACCATTGTTGCAAACTTAATGATATTTTATAATATCAGACCCGGACTCAACGAAGTTAAACGCGTCCAGAAATATAATATATAGGCCTACTAACAGCTAGCGCTGAATTTAACAAACCCGAGGCTGTGATTCTACAAAGAAGCCCCGAGCCCAGAAAAATTAGAGAAATATGCTAGCCGCTGCTCTGTGGGAATAATGCGAATTCAAATAAAAATAAAGTAATAACAAATATGACACGGACTGTTATAAAGGCACAATTCGAGGCACTATACAGAACTTACTGCGGTGTGAAAGCAGTAGCTTTGGAAAAGTAATATAGGTTAATTTAAAACATTTTTCATTATGCTTCATATCTCGTTAAGTTGTTTTTCGTCCCAGTAAAACGCAAATGTGCGTTTGTTTAAAACAAGTTCGTCTTTGGTCAATTATATTAAATGTTTGATCAATAAAATTAACTTTATTTTCATACATTTTCGTCGTAATCAATTTAATTTCGTCGTATCCAGAGTCTATCATATGAATGTACAAAGTAGTTTCGTCTTTGGTCATATAATGTCACATTTAGTTCAGTATACTTCGTCTCGTGTAATGTATGCATAGGCCATGGTTAAGAGTTAGGCCTATAACATCAGCAAAATTTATAATTTCTTTCTTTCTTTCTTTCTTTCTTTCTTTCTTTCTTTCTTTCTTTCTTTCTTTCTTTCTTTCTTTCTTTCTTTCTTTCTTTCTTTCTTTCATTTACCTCATTTTTCTTTCTTTAAATTTTATATCATTATTTTTTCTTTATTTCTTTTTTGATTTCTTAATCTTGATTTGTATTCTTTGTGCTTGGTATATAAACAAAGAAAAAGACAGATTATGATAAATTTTGCTGATGTTACAGGCCTAGCTTTTGCTCATGACATACACATGCAGCATGCACACGAGACGAAATATACTGAGCTAAAAGTGAAATTATATGACCTAAGACGAAATTACTTTGTACATTTAGATGATGGGCCTTGAAAACGACGAAATTAAATTGATTTCGACGAAAATGTATGAAAATAAGTTAATTATATTGATCAAATGTTTAATATAATTGACCAAAGACGAAATTGTTTTAAACAAACGCGCATGTACGATTTTGTTTACCCCCCTAGTTTGCCCCCCCCCCCCCCCCCCGGCCGAAAGAAAAATGAGGGATTTTTGGCAAAATTCGGCGATTTGGGGCCAAAAATCACGTAATTTTTGGGAAAATCAGCGATTTTGGGCCAAAATTGGTTAAAAATCTCCAAATATTTCATACTTTGCCCCCCCAGAATTTCACTTTTCCCAAAAAAAAATTCACTTTGCCCCCTGTTTCCCCCCAAAAAAGAGGTCTGACGCCGCCACTGTGTAACTCACTGTCGTTATTTTGGCATGTTGAAAGTTGCTTTACAAAATGCGTTTATTTACTGCATTATGGTGTATATTACGTTAAAAATATATCCATAATATACCAACTCTTGAAACTAAGATTTAGGAAGAGAGTTACATCGTATTTCATGAAGTTATATTGCCATTTAATAATGCATATCAAAAGGCAATAAATTTTTAAGTCTTAAGGAAATCAGGCTACTATCTGTATGGAAAAAATAAACTGTCTGTTTTTGAAAATGTCCCAGAAGATCCTTTAAAAGAACACAAAATAGACGAGAGAGGACTGCCGTTTAAAGTACAAAGTTGCATCATACCAGCAATTATGCTTCACCTACAAGAAACTTCGCACCATTCCGGAAGGAATCATGAATTCAGCGTTAAGACGGCTGTTAAATCAAACTTGTAATCCGAGATGCATATCAGATGACGTAAGAAGACAAGCCCCAAAACGGAAAAAACAACTTCATTTGAAGGTTCAAAGGTAAAAATATAGTGGAATAGTGGTGTTCATAAACTTTTGCTTTTCCATGCTGGAGGAATATTTAGCTAATAAAAAAGTATGATAGATATTTTATTGTGCAACTGTGTTTTTATTTTATCCTGATTGTAATGCTGACTTTTTTTTGAATGAATCAATATCGAATGTTGTATATTGAACTGGACGCAGCATAAATGAATGCACAGACCTCCGAAGCTTTGTGTTCTGTGGAACCCCGCCGAATTTTGCTTCCTCCTTGTTCACAAGCATAGCTGTACCTGCCCTCAGAATCCGTATCTATTTAAAGTAAATCCATGCATATTTTTGTTGTTCATTTTTCAGCAATTACTTACTAATACATTTTTGCTTTCTACTAACGAAGATTTGTTACCAAGATAGAGGACCGCTTTTGGGAAGGGCACTATTAATACTTCAGTGTCGAATTTAATATTTATACAGATAAGTTTAAGCCTGGTCGTCACCTTAGAATAGGAAAAGAATTTTAAAGCGTTTAAAACTTTGACTTGTAATTTGTTTCATTTTAGTTGTGTAAGTCTCACGAAGGCAATGTGCTCTTTGCATAACTATAGGTTCTAATTTAAGTACGGTAAATGCCGGTACCTGTCTGTAAGCTGCCCAAATCTAATATGACGTACACGGAATACTGGCAAAAGTACACACCAGCGAATGCCTATGAAAGCCGCAAAAATACGACTATGTGTTATTCTTTTGTTTTCACGTGGGTCGGTAATATACTAGCCCCTCCCGCCCTCCCCCTTCCGGTCCACGGGTGATAAAGCTAAGCGAACTGAAATTAACAACTAGACTCTTCAACCCATCTCCGTGGACCCTCCTCCGCACTGTAGGGAAAACCAAAGAGGTTCTATATAGATAGAGAGGCAAAACGGGATCGAAACGTTTCGTAATCTTTAGAAATTCATTCACCGTCTCGGCATGTTTTTGCCGACCCACCAGAAAACCCACGGAGTGCAATGGTTTTGGGGTTTATAATATTAGAATAGGCTGTTTTGATATTAGAGTGTATCAATGCGCATGGCTACAGAGCGCATAGCGCTGTAGCCATGGCGCGTAAATGTTCAAGGTATTATGTTGATAGAGATGACTGTTGCAGGGGAATTATCTGTATTTTTTTTGAGTTATGATGCACATGTATTTAAAACAGAAAGCATGATTGATTTGAACTTCAATATTTTTTTCTTAATTTAATCATTATATTACTAAGATCTTTTGAACAAGGTTTAAGGAAAGAATTAATTTTTATGTCACTGGGACCGAAGACTGCCATATTAAAAGGCATGTAGCAGTTCACAATCACAAATTACGCGTTTGGAAATCCCAATTCCCAAATCGAGCATATCGTGGCCTCCCTCCCCCTGTACAGAACCAACATGTTATTCCTCAAGGAGGGATGGCATCACCTCTTGATCGATACGCTGGACACAGAGATAACAGAGGCTTGCTAGCTTTTGCCGTAATTTTATTATAAACCTTTACGAGAGTAATAGTTTGGTGTCACTGTCACGTACAGGTTCCACGTGTCATATCAATATCATGTGCCTTCGGGGCGACGCTAATATTAAAATCCGACTATGTTAAATCAAGGCCTGTACATATGACCCTCTGCCCAAAAGGTGCGATTATTTTTTTCCAAAAGACACCGTATATTAATGCCTAACGTACACAATTACCTTTTCCCTACGATCAAAACCGACGGTACGATGACGATTAATCGGTTTGTTTTTTTTTTTTTTTTCCAATGGAAGGGATGACGTATACTCATTTTTATTGTACCTGGAATGGTCCCCCCGAAGCAAATAAAGTAAACCAATCCAATGCCGTGACTCTGTCATCAATCCTATCTTTATTTTTTTTTTTTTTCAAAACTTGGCTGTTATTTTCCCCATACTTAAATTCCTGTTAAGATTCACCATCTGTATCTTGGTTCTTTAATCATTAAATATTCATTTGGCCCCGCTGAATTGAAAAAGATGGGTCCATAGATCTACAAACTAAAACAATCCCGAGCCGGCTAAATACCACCCTTAACTTATAAAACCCGTGGACTGAATAAAGACGGATCCGTTTTATTTGTAGCGGCGTACAGCCACTTGCACGCGCTGCGGGGGTTATGCGTCTAGAGTAAACCAACAATAATAAGCACTGGCTTGCCTCCGCTTCTTCCACATACTGGGGTGCCGCTTTGCATATTACACTAATCGTAGTGATACAAATTAATGTATGTGTTAGAGGTGGCCAGGTTTAATAATAGTTTACCTGGATCATTGTGCTCAAGGCTTTTTCCTCATAATGCAATGCGCGATTTGTGAAAAGCTGTATTGATTAGGCGGTTTATGTAAATCAAGACGCTGATGTGTCCATTTCATTCTTTGTGTGCCATGGGTAGGACAAAATTTAACCCACGCCAATAGCACCCAACATCCAACAACTGATCTTTTGCCGGATTGTTTTTGTATCGAAGTTGACATTATGTGTGTATACAAGTCACCCCAAAACTATAATTATTTATTCGTGCTAATATTCAAATGTCAGGCGCCCAGCCCGGACGACTGTTTTGAATGCGTTTCACCCAATTGGTAAAGAACGTCCCCAATCTCCCCCGAGTTCCGGGGTAAGGCACTTCCGCCACAAAACATTAGTCAAAACAACAACACATGGTTTTTGGTAATACTTCGCACTTTCCCCTCTCGAGCTCTCGACGTGCCGTAATGTGCATAGAGACACTTAGAAGCCAGCCAACATTGCGACTGCTTATTTTTTGCGCAGGCTTTAAAACGGCCCGCGGCTGTTGACGACCACCTGGGGGTTATCGCACTCGCAACATTGTGGTTTGGCTCAGCAGGTGTTTGGCCGCCCAAGGCCACGATTCTCGGTTTTTAATGTTGTTTTTGACCTTTTCATTCTATGCTTGCATTTTTATTGAAACTCTATTAAGAAAGAAAGGGGTGATGCAGTATCCTTCATGGGCGAATAATGTGTCCGATGTCGGAAAAACTAAATAATGGCGAGCGCAGCCGAGCCCCATTATTTCTAAGTGTTTCGCGCCGAGGATACATTATGACCATAGATTGATCACTGCGAACCCTTTATTTCATTCTATTACCAAAACATCTTGTTTAAACAAGAAAATGATTTGCGACCCATTCATTGCCGAAGTAATGGGCAGTAAACTGACCAAATCAGAATGCAGTCCTTTTCAATGAATGGGCGCAGAGGTTAGAATCAAATATTAATAGTAATAAGTACTGTAGGTTCTGTAATTATATTATTAATTATCAAAAATATCCGAAAAACCCTTGTCGTGTACTTTATTTGCTCATATTACTATACGTTACAACATTTTTCTAATTTTGAGAGTTTGTCACTAATTGGAATCAAGATCTCCATTCTAATTTTAATTCGCATTCATTAACGCTGCGTCGTTCATTCATCTCTTAATGGAGCTGATGAAGACAATTTTATCATGGCTTCGAAAATCTCAGATTTCGCTATATTCCTAAACAGAAATCTGCCTGTCTGTTCCGGCTATGAATTTCGTAATACTTTGACTATGGGCTGAATACCGGTGGGGGGGGGGGGGCACTCACCAACGAAATGGATATAGGTGTTAGGCCCTCGTGCTTCCAACCCAAGGGCATTCGGTGACAGAGGGACTGAAAAAAAATAGGGGCCCTTTGGGTGAGAGATAGCCAATACCGACCCCCAAAAAATAGGTGGTTTTCCTTCCGAGTGACAATATTCCAAAATTTCCCGAATTGTGTTTTTTTTGAGTGAGATTTATTTTCTCTTTTCCCCAAAAAGATCTTTTGGGTTACCAGTGGTAAAATTTTTCAACAAAATATGGGTCATTGGGTAAATAAAAAAAAATAAATATGGGGTTGTTTTGGTGACAACGATTCTGAACAGGGTCTATAACATCTTTAACAATACGCGTCGCGAAGTTGGGAGTCCCCGGGTCAAAGTCAAAGTCACAGATGTCATTTGCGTAATAACTACGTGAAAAAAAACCTTGGCACGAACAATGTCTGGGGTCAAGGTCACACCATATGGTCTAAGGTCACACATGGTGTAGATGCAACTATTTGGTACTATTTCGACAAACTTACCTATAAAACCCTTAGAAATGGGGTTTACACTGTGTCAGCTCGAAAGGTGGTCTGACACCTGGATGGGGAGGTGGGAGAATTTTTCCCCCTGGACTCGACGCTTTTACCGGACGCCATCGGGCCTTGCCTATTTAATGTTCAGAATGAATCAGCCCATCCTCAATAAGGAAAATACTCAACCCTCCAACCAACAAAAACAAACAAACAAAAAAACAGGAAGAAAATCACCAACGACCATTTCTGATTTTCTCAGCCTCTCCTTCCCCGTCTGTTTTATTTTAGTGTTATTGTTTATTTTTTTTCCATACTTGGGCACTCTGTGCGCCTAGACACTGTCTGTACACATACAGGAGATCACAAATCAACGAAAGTGAAAACTGTAAAGTGGCATAATTCATGCAGAATGAGCTATTAAAGGAGCTATGCAATTAGCTGCGGTCGCGTTATCGATAAAAGAGACCTATAAGTCGCGTGCCATTGATACCACCTGTTGTGTTCGTATCCATGGTCCCCGGATTAACATTCAAAATTAACCGAGATGTGCGCAAGGTAATGCGGTCACGTTACTTGTGAATCGATACTGCTGGAGACAGTTTCCCTACAGATTCGTAGAGCCCTGTGCAATTCACGTTCTGTGGACAAGTTGGTTGACAGGACTGTCCAGCTAGGGGGTGGTAAGCTGAAAAGTCCTCAAGTTTTTAGTTTAGATTTATCTTTTAACCAAGTGCGCTCTAAACCCAGAGACAGAGCCGAGACTGGGGTACAGTCTAGTAATATACCCACATTACGTAGGATGTTATATTACAGTACATTGCATGGACATAAGAATGAACTTTGCCACTGAAAATGTGATGGTAAATCGTTCACGTTGAAAACCACGCATTATTCGCTGATGTAGTGCACGTTAGTATCCATTGGTTACTGGCTCAAGCCTTGGCTCATGCAGCTCTTCCGAATTATGATTTGCCATAGGATTTGTGTTGTGATCAATGTGATCAGTGGCTCGAACCAAAGTTAGCGTGAGCCAGTTGACCTGGCAACGGTCTTATTCTAACGTGCTCTACATCAGCGAATAACGGTTAACGCTTTAATATATACGACTTACTATATAAAAGAGCTTTATACGGTATATGGTAAACCGTCAAAATTGTATTCTATAGTGATGTATTTAAGATGAACAGTGGTGAAATGTCACTGTCAAATACTTCACTTAAAATTATTGCACCTCAAAAACTCAACTTTACTTACGCATAGACGTTAAAAGAATCAATTATTGATGGTTAACCGTTGGTTAATCGTTGGTCACCAATTAACCCTGTAATGTGATCTACCCGATCTGTTTTGCTTTGTATGTCGGCAGTCGCGGTGGTTAAACGGATATGACAAAAACCGGCTAGTCTTTGGACAAGGATTCGAATCTCCTTGAAACTTTTCTTTTTTTAACATCAATTTTATCGTGTACTGTGTCACGTTCTCCTTATCATATCAACAGCGAAGAAACAATTCACTGCAGTCTTGTACACTGCTATAGTCAAGCTTCACAAAGGCAGATTACAGGAGTATTTATTAAAAATCTATAAATTCCTCCTACTGTCGCAATTTAATTTAAAAGTTCACGATCATTCTGAGCTATTCTGGAATGTCGTGTTATATGAACGCATTCTACTAATTTTTATTTTGAAGCTTATTGCCTTTCCATTGTAACATGCCAAAAATATCATTTATTGTC